>PVLD010035769.1:0-11511 GCA_004027595.1 Dinomys branickii | reverse complement strand
CCCTTCTTTTTTTGATAAGGTTGACTAGGGGTTTATCAATTTTATTTATTCTTTCGAAGAACCAACTCTTTGATTCACTAATTTTTTGTAGAGTTTTCTTCATCTCAATTGCATTAATTTCTGCCCTGAGTTTTATAATCTCCTCCCTTCTTTGGGCTCTTGGTTTGGCTTGTTGCTCTTTTTCTAAGAGTTTGAGGTGCATCATTAGGTTATTTATTTGCTCTCTTTCTATTTTCTTTGCATATGAGTTCATTGCTATAAATTTCCCTCTGAGGACTGCTTTCATTGCATCCCACACATTCCGGTAGGTTGTACTTGCGTTTTCATTTATTTGTAGGTAATTTTTAATTTCTTCTTTAACTTCTTGTGTGACCCATTGGTTATTCAGGAGGTTGTTGTCTTATTTCCAAGTGTTTATGTGGTTTTTGGAGTTCTCTTTGTCATTAATTTCCAATTTTATTGCACTGTGGTCCCATAATATGCATGGGATAATTTCAATACTTTTGCATTTAGGTAGATATGATCTATGGGCTAGAATGTGGTCTATTTTGGAGAAAGACCCATGTGCAGCTGAGAAAAATGTGTATTCTGATGTTGTGGGGGGGAACAACTCTGTATACATGTACTAAGTCCATTTCTTCACACTTTTGGTTCAGGTCTGTTATTTCTTTGCTGAGTTTCTGTCCGGTTGACCTGTCTGTTTGCATCAGAGGGGTGTTCAGGTCCCCTATTACAATAGTGTTATTAGTTATTTGATTTTTTACATCTGTCAAGATTTCCCTTGTAAAGTTAGGTGCTCCATGGTTTGGTGCATAAATGTTTAGGATTGTTATCTCTTTCTCTTGCAGCTTTCCCCTAGCTAGTATGTAGTGGCCTTCTTTATCTCTTTTGTTTTTGGTTTGAAGTTTACATTGTTTGCAAACATAATAGCTACCCCTGCTTTTTTCTGGGGACCTGTTGCATGGAGAATTGTTTTCCAACCTTTAACTTTCAACCTGTGGATTTCCTTTTGAGTAAAATGTGTTTCCTGTATACAGCATATCGTTGGATTGTGTTCCTTAATCCACTCTTCCAGTCTTTTCCTTTCGACTTTTGAGTTGAGGCCATTTACGTTAATGGTTATCATGGTTATATGTTGGCTTATTCTAGTCATGTTATTTACTTGATGTTTTTCTTCGTTTGCTGACTGTTTACTTGCTTGTTCTGTTTAGGGAGTTATTTCTAATGTTGTTCTTGGAATTGTGGTCTCTTTTTTCTCTGTCTAGAATATCTTTTAGTGCTGTTTGCAATGCTGGTTTGGCACTCATGAAGTTCTTCAGTTGTTCTTTGTCGTGGAAATATTTATTTCTCCATTGAATTTGAGGGATACTTTTGCAGGATACATCAGTCTGGGTTGGAAGTTCTTTTCTCTCAGAATCTGTAATATCTTGCTCCAAGCTCTTCTTGATTTCATGGTTTCCGATGAGAAATCTGCTGTGATTCTGATGGGCTTTCCTTTATAGGTGATCTGTTTCATTTCTCTAGCAGCTTTTAATAGTGTGTTCTTTTGCTGGATATCTGGGATCTTGGCTATTGTATGCCTGTGTGTGTTTTTCTTTGGGTTATGGATCATTGAGGTTCTATATGCCTCGATTAACCCAACTTCAGTATCTTTTACCTTGTTTGGGAAATTTTCTGCTATTATTTCAGCAAATATTCTTTTTATATCGTTTGTGAGGTCTCCTGCTGTTTCAAACACTCCTATAACTCGAATATTGTTACGTTTTGCCTCATCTTGGAGCTGTTGGATTGACTTTTCTTGTGTCTTTGATGATATTATGAGATTCTTCCTTTCTTGCTCATAAGCTGCCATGCTGTCTTCAAGTTCTGAAATTCTATCTTCGGTTTCATTTAAGCGGTTTTGCATGCTTTCAGTGTAAGTTTTCAAATCCTGGCATTCTCTTTGGACCTGTTTCATTCTTGGTAATTCATTCCTAAATTGCTCTTGTAACGTTTCCATTTGTTTCCTATTTTCTTCTAGTCTTTTGTCTATTTCTTCTCTATGTGTACGGAACACTTCTTCCATCATTGTTTTCAGCTCGTTTTTTGTCTGAGAGATCATTGCAGGTATGTGGCTTATTTCTGCTTTAAGGTCTTTTATGGCCTGTTGGAGTTGTTTCATTTCGGATGCAATCATTTCATAACTTGCAGGTATGTGGCTTCCTGGTTCCCCTGTATCCTCGCATTCAGAACTTGTTCTGGGTGGGGTTGAGTTTTGAGACTGTGTTTTGTTCCTCTGTTTTCCCATTTTTGGGTATCAGAATCAAAATGTGGAGCTATAAATTCCGCAGGCAGTTCAGCAGGCAAAGGTCTGCTGCAGAGGCTGCTCCAATGATTCCTTCTCTTTGGGAGAATGGCCCTTAAGCTATCTGCTGAGATTTCCACTTCTACTCCCTACCCCAAGACCTGGCTGGGGCGCATAAACAGCTCGCTGCCCCAGGGACCTTGCAGGCAGTGGGTCACTCAGGTGTTCCTCCCTGGGTGGAGCTCCTCCCCCCCTCACAAATCCCATTGGGGCGCCCAACCAGCTCTTCCGAGCCGGGGATCCTGCAGTCAGTAAAGCTGCTCGGATGTCCCTCGCTGGGTGGAGCTTCTTCCCAACTCAGTAAAAACCGGTCAGGGCGCCCAATCAACTCACCCTGGGATCATGCAGACGGGAATGCCGCTGAGATGTATCTCCCTGGGTCGAGCTTCTTCCTGACTCAGAAATCCTGTTGCGGTGTTCACTCGGCTCTCCCGTTCCGAGATCCGTGCCGGCAGGAGATCCTGGTGCTCCCTGGCACTTTTCTGCCTCCTCAGCTTTCTCGCAGGAGTCGCCAACTGCAGCTGCCACAGTTCACGTGGCGCTGGCTGCGGGGGCAGGGCTCTGAGCGGGATCCCGGACCGCTGCCCAGATTGGCACAGTCTGCCCAAGGATTGCGTTCTCTGAGTTTACTCTGCTCTGCCGCCTCCAACAGATCCTGGCTACTGCCGCCTCCAAGCCGATCGGGTTCAGGAGCTGGGAGGGTCTGTCCCACCACAATCGCTCTCTCGGTTGTACACGGATTCAGCTGAGCTGCGGCCCAAGCTCAGCACCAATCGCCTCTGGCACCCAGGTCTCAGGATCCGCCCGCTTCTCACCGCGGCTCATCCATCCAACCCTTTAATGCTCAGGCCGTGGACAGCAACACGATCAGTTTGAATTTTGCATCTGCGGACCGGGCACCCGCACGCAAAGGATCGATCTCTGGGAGAGTTTCCCTCTGCCACTCACCTGGTCGCCATCTTCCCAGAAGTCTCAATCGGCCCCAATGCTTTGTATCCCCATTTGTACCTTTTGCAGTGGTAATGTTTGTCTTGTGCCACTGAATATTGGAACTTTGTTTTCATTTGTACAGGAGCTCACAGTCAATAGTTTGCCTTACATCTTGGAGGAGACTTGGGACTTGGACTTTTCAGCAATGCTGAAACTGTTAGGACTTTGGCAACTCTTAGAGATGGACTAAAATGCCTTTTGCATAAAGGGATGGGCATGAGTCTTTGGGAGACCAAGGGTAGAATGTTATTGTTTGTGTCTGGGTGTTCCCCCAAAGACACATGCAGTCATGGGGCACACTTTTAGAGTTTTTGATTCACAGATATGAGTGCTACACCACCCACCACCCTGGGGTGGATAGTTTGCATATGTAAGGAAAAAAAGAGGCTGCTTGCCAACATTTCCTCCCTTTTACTCTTGCTGCTTTTGCTGTCTTCTGCCTCCATGAACAGTTGCCCTCTGCCATGTGCCACTCTGTTTTGGAGCCAGCCAAGTATGGACTGAAACCTCCATGAACTGTGAGCTAAATAAACCTTTCCTTCCTTAATTTTGGGTGTCAGGTATTTTGTCTCAGCAGTGAGAGAAAAGTAACTAAGACACCTTGAATGAACAATATATTAGAATGCATGAAACAGATTCAAAGAGATATCTAGGAAATTAAGAATTCCACTGAAAGCTGGCAAAACTGCTTGAAGTAAGCTGAAGATAGACTTTCAGACCTTGAAGACAGCACTGCACCTAATGATTGCAAAAGGAAAGATCACTTAAAAATAACAAAGAACCAGGACATAACAATTCAACAGTAGAAAGATGATGCAAAGAAAAGCAATTTAAGATAAAAAGGTTTCAATGAAATAGCAGGAGTCAATGCAATAACATAAAAAGACTATTTGCAGAAGTAATAGCAAAAAATTTCCCAAGCGTGGAACAAGAAACTGACATACTTCTGAATGAGGCATCTAGAAATCCAATTAGCCATAGCCAAAACAAATCTACCCAGACACATAATAATGAAGATCCCAGAAATTCAGGAAAAGAACAGAATATTAAAATCTACTGGAGAAAAGAAACGGATCACTTATAAAGGAAAACCCATCAGAATCATGGTATATTTCTCAACACAAATCAATAAGTCAAGAAGAGCTTGGAGTGAAGTATTTCAGGTTCTGCAAGAAAACAACTTCCAACCTAGACCGATGTACCCTACAAAAATATCTTTCAAAATTAATGGCGAAATAAAATATTTTCATGATAAATCACAACTGAAGAAATTCATGAGCACCAGACCAGTCCTACAATGAGTACTAAAAGATATTCTAGAAAGATATTAAAAAGACCACAACTTCAAGAACAATAGAAAGGAACAATAGAAATTGCAAAGCAAGAAATCTAACAGAGGAGGAAAAGGAGGAACCAACAGCAGGAAAATAACATGACAGGGATAAGCCAACACATATCAGTTATAACCATCAATTTAAACAGTCTCAATTCACCAATCAAAAGAAGTAGACTGGCAGAGTGGATCAAGGAACAAAATCCAACAATATGCTGTATATAAGAAACACATTTAACTCAAAAGGAAATACACAGACTGGAAATCAAAGGTTGGAAAACAATACTCCATGCAACAGGAACCCTGAAAGAAGTGGGTGTAGCTATTCTGCTCATAGACAGTGTGAACTCTAAACCAAGAACAATAAAAAGAGATAAAGAAGGTCACTACATTCTGGTGAGGGGAAAACTTCAGGAGAAAGAGATAACAATCATAAACATCTATACACCAAATACAGGAGCACCCAACTATATAAGACAAATTTTAACAGACATAAAAAAGTGACATAAGCAGCAACACAATCATAACAGGGAAGAATGAAGGAACAAAATGCAATCTCAGACCTCCACTTCACCCAGAAGAAGTACAGGAGACACTGACATAGAAGAACTTGGAAGTTACACACTTGAAATTTCTGATAAAATAGCAACTGAAGAAGAAATCAAATCAGAAATAATCTTTCAGGCTAAAAAAAAAAAAAAGAAATGACAACCATAATGAAAGAATTGCTCAGCATATAAAAAGAAGACATAGATTAAAAAAAAACAGAGGAGTACAGAAAAATGATGGAAACCTTAAATGAACAATGTAGGAAAGAATTAGAATGCATGAAACATATTCAAAGAGATATCCAGGAAATTTAAAATTCCATTGAAAGCTGGCAAAACTACTTGAACAAAACTGAAGAAAGATTTTCAGACCTTGAAGACAACATTGCAGCTAGCGATCATGAAAGGAAAGATCTCTTAAAAATAACAAGGAATCAGAAAATAACAATTCTACAGCTACAAGATGATGTAAAGAAAAACAATATAAGACTGATAGGTGTCAATGAAAAAGCAAGTCAACACAAATGACATAAAAAGACTGTTTGCAGGAGTAATAGCAGAAAATTTCCCACGCATGGGAACAAAAATCTGACATACAGCTAAGTGAGGGACATAAAACTCCAATTAATCATAATCAAAATAAATCAACACCCAAACACATAATGAAGATCTCAGAAATTGAGGAAAAAAACACAATATTAAAAGTGGTTAGAGAAAAGAAACAGGTCACCTATGAAGGAAAACCCATCAGAATCATGGCAGATTTCTCAACACAAACCATCAAGTCAAAAAGAGTTTTCAGTGGAGTATTTCAGGTCCTGAAAGGAAAAACTTCCAACCCAAATTGATGTACCCTGCAAAACTATCTTTCAAAATTAATAGAAATATAAGAAACTTCTATGACAAAGAACAACTGAAGAAATTCATGACCACCAAAAGAACACTACAAAGAGTACTGAAAGATATTCTACAAAGACAAAAATGACCACAATTCCAAGAACAACAGTAGAAAGGGACCTCCAAGCAGAGCAAGCAGTTAAGCAGAGGGGGAAAGTACAGAACCAACAGCAGGAAAATACTATGACAAAGATAAACCAATACATATCAGTAATAATGGTTAATGTAAATGGTCTCAATTCAATGATCAAAAGAAGTAGACTGGCAGAGTGGATCAAGAAACAAAATTCAACAGTATGCTGTATATGAGAAACACATTTAACTCTAAATTCATAGACTGAAAGTCAAAAGATGGAAAACAATACTCCATGCAACAGGAACCCAGAAAAAAGCAGGGTTAACTATTCTGTTTGCAGACGATGTGAACTTCAAACCAAAGATGATCAAAATAGATTTTTAAAAAGGTCACTACATATTTGTTAGAGGGAAACTGCAAGAGGACGATATAACAATCATAAATATATATGCACCAAATGCAATAAATGCAGGAGCACCCAACTATTTAAGACAAATTTTAACAGACTTGAAAAATCAAATAAGCAATAGCACAATTGTAACCAGGGAATTTCACACCCCATTGTAACAAAGAGATAGATCAGCTAGACAAAAAAAATCAGCAAAAAAATGACAGAACTAAATCAAACTTGTGAATAAATGGACTTAGTAGACCTTTACAGAGTGTTCTACCCAACATCAGAATACACATTCTTCTCAGCTGTACATAGGATGTTCTCTAAAATAGACCACATGCTAGCACATAGAACATGCTTAAGTAAATGCAAAGGAATTAAAATTATCTCATGCATACTATCAGACCATAGTGCAAAGAAATTGGGAATTAATGACAAAAGAAATCTCAAAAACTCCATAAACCCATGGAAATTAAATTATACCCTCACGAAGAATGAATGGGTCATGAATTAAAGAAGAAATTGAACAATATTTACAATCAAATGAAAATGTAGATATAACTTATCAGAACGTATGGGACACAATGAAAGCAGTCTTCAGAGGGAAATTTATAGTAGTGAATTCCCACATCAAGAAAACAGAATAAGCACAAATCAACAACCTTATGCTGCACCTCAAGCTTCTAGAATAAGAAGAGCAATTCAAGTCCAAAGCCCAAGGAAGGGAGGAAAATATAAAGATCAGAGCAGAAATTAATGCAATGGAGACTAAGAAAACAATATAAAGAATTAATGAGGCTCCAACCTGGACCTCTGGGTCAGAGAGGAGCTCGGCCCACAAAGCAGCACCTGGGTGGCCCCTCTGCCTACGGGGAACTCTGGGCAGGTGAGGCATGTGCGTGCTCTGACCTGGATCTCTGGGTAGGGAGGAGCTCGGCCCACAAAGCAGCATCTGAGCAGCCTTCTGAGCGGAACTCTTGGCAGAAAGCTTAATGGACATTTTCCCGAAGAGAGGGAGCCATTGGAGCAGCCTTTGCAACTGACCTTTGCCTGGTGAGCTTCCTGGGTAATTTGTAGCTCAATACATTGCATCTGATATCCAAAATGACAAGACAGAAGAGCAAAATGCAGTCTCAGAACTCAAACTCACCCAGAACAAGTCCTGGACACAATGATATAGGAGAACTAGGAAGCCACATACCTGCAATTTCTGAAATGATCCCATCCAAAAAAAAGCAACAACTCCATCAGGCCATAGAAGAGATTAAAGCAGAAATAATCTCTCAGGCAAAAAATGAACTGAAAACAATAACGGAAGAAATGCTCCCCACATATAGAGAAGAAACAGATAAAAGAATAGAAGAACATAGGAAACAAATGGAAACGTTATATGAGCAATTTAAGAATGAATTACAATGCATGAAACAGGCCCAAAGAGATTGCCAGAAAATGAAAACTTCCACTGAAAGCTTGCAAAAACGCTTCAATGAAGCCGAAGATAGAATTTCAGATCTTGAAGACAGCACAGCAGCTAGTGAGCATGAAAGGCAGGATCTCATAAAGTCATCAAGGATCCAGGAAAAATCAATCCAACAGCTGTAAGATGAGGCAAAAAGAAATAATATCCGAGTAATAGGAGTCAGTGAAACAGCAGGAGACAACACAAATGATATAAAAAGAATATTTGCTGAAATAATAGCAGAAAATTTCCCAAGCACAGTAAAAGATACTGAAGTACAGTTAATTGAGGTATATAGAACCCCCACGAGCCATAATCCAAATAAAACCACACACAGACATATAATAGTCAAGATCCCAAACATTCAGCAAAAGAACACCATATTAAAAGCTGCTAGAGAAAAGAAACAGATCACCTATAAAGGAAAGCCCATCAGAATCACATCAGACTTCTCAACAGAAGCTATGAAATCAAGAAGAGCTTGGAGCGAGGTATTACAGATTCTGAGACAAAACAGCTTCCAACCCAGACTGATGTATCTTACAAAACTATCCTTCAAATTTAATGGAGAAATAAAATATTTCCACAACAAAGAACAACTGAAGAACTTCATGAGTGCCAAACCAGCATTGCAAAAAGCACTAAAACATATTCTAGACAGAGAAAAAAGTGACCACAATCTCAAGAACAACAATAGAAAAGAACCCTCAAACAGAACAAGCAAGTAAACAGAGCAAAAGTAGGAAAACAACAAGTAAATAGCATGACAAGAATAAGCCAACATATAACCATTATAACCATTAATGTAAATGGCCTCAATTCACTGGTCAAAAGAAACAGATTGGCAGAATGGATTAAGAAACAAAATCCAATGATATGCTGTATACAGGAAACACATTTTACTCAAAAGGAAATCCACAGCTGAAAGTTAAAGGATGGAAAACAATTCCCCATACAACAGGTTCCCAGAAAAAAGCAGGGGTAGCTATTATGTTTGCAGACAATGTAAACTTCAAACCAAAAACAATCAGAAGAGATAAAGAAGGCCACTACATACTAGCTAGGGGAAAGCTGCAAGAGAAAGAGATAACAATCCTAAACATTTACGCACCAAATAATGGAGCACCAAACTTTACAAGCCAAATCTTAACAGACATGAAAAATCAAATAATTAATAACACTATTGTAATAGGGGACCTAAACACCCCTCTGATGCAAACAGACAGGTCAACTGGACAAAAACTGAGCTAAGAAATAACAGACTTTTACCAAAGGTGTGCACAAATGGACTTAGTACATGTATGCAGAGTGTTCCACCCCACAACATCAGAATACACATTTTTCTCAGCTGCACATGGGTCTTTCTCTAAAATTGACCACATTTTAGTCCATAGAGCATATCTACCTAAATGCAAAAGAACTGAAGTTATCCCCTGCATATTATCTGACCACAGTGCAATGAAATTGGAAATTAATGACAAAGAGAACTCCAAAAACCGCATAAACACTTGGAAATTAGACAACAACCTCCTGAATAACCAATGGGTCACACAAGAAGTTAAAGAAGAAATTAAAAAATACCTACAAACAAATGAAAATTCAAATACAACCTACCGGAATCTGTGGGATGCAATGAAAGCAGTCCTTAGAGGGAAATTTACAGCAATGAACTCATATATAAAGAAAACAGAAAGAGAGCAAATAAATAGACTAATGCCACACCTCAAACTCTTAGAAAAAGAGCAACAAGCCAAACCAAAAGCCCAAAGAAAGGAGATTATAAAACTCAGGGCAGAAATTAATGCAATTGAGACAAAGAAAACTGTACAAAAAATAAGTGAATCAAAGAGTTGGTTTTTTGAAAGAATAAATAAAATTGATAAACCCCCAGCCAACCTTATCAAAAAAAGAAAGGAAAGAATTTAAGTTCCTGCAATAAGGAATGAAATCACTACAGGTCCCATAGAAATTCAAAAGATCATTAATACCTACTTTGAAAATCTTTACTCCCATAGGATAGAAAATTCAGAAGAAATGGACAGATTCCTAGAAATGTACAAATTACCAAAATTGAATCAGGAAGATTCAAAAATCCTGAACAACCCAATATCAATTAATGAGATTGAAAATGTCATTAAAAACTTACCAACAAAGAAAAGCCCAGGCCCTGATGGATTCACAGCAGAATTCTATAAAATATTCAGAGAAGATTTAATGCCAACACTCCTCAAACTCTTTAATGAAATTGAAAAGGAAGCAATTCTCCCTAACTCATTTCTGGAGGCAAGTATTAAACTGATACCAAAACCAGAGAAGGACCCAACCAAGAAAGAAAACTATAGGCCAATCTCTCTAATGAACATAGATGCAAAGATACTCAACAAAATACTAGCAAATAGAATGCAGTGAATCATAAGGAAAATTATACACCATGACCAGGTTGGATTTATTCCAGGAATGCAGGGATGGTTCAATATTCGCAAATCAATTAATGTAATACATCATAACAATACAGCCAAAGACAAAAACCACATGATCATCTCAACAGATGCAGAAAAACTTTTGATAATGTCCAACATGCATTCATGTTAAAAGCCCTAGAAAAAATAGGAATAGATGGCCTCTACCTCAATCTGATCAAAGCCATCTATGACAAACCAACAGCCAACATCATACTAAATGGGCAAAAAACTGAAAGCTTTCACTTTAAAGTCAGGAACAAGACAAGGATGTCCATTGTCACCACTCTTATTCAACATAGCTCTGGAAGCATTAGCCAGAGCAATTAGACAAGAGAGAGAAATAAAAGGAATAAAGATAGGAAAGGAAGAAGTCAAACTATCACTATTTGCAGATGACATGATACTTTATATGGAGGACCCAAAAAACTCCACAAGAAAACTCCTGGAATTAATTAACAAATTCAGCAGAGTAGCTGGATACAAAGTCAACAACCAAAAATCAATAGCATTCCTATACACGAACAACAAACAGAGAGAGAAATTGAGGAAACCATATCTTTTACAATAGCATCCAAGAAACTGAAATATTTAGGAATCAATCTAACAAAGAATGTAAAAGATTTATTCAATGAAAACTATAGTACTCTGAAGAAAGAGATCGAAGAGGATTTCAATAAATGGAAAAAATTCCCATGCTCATGGTTAGGAAGAACTAACATTGTGAAAATGGCAGTACTACCAAAATTGTTGTACAGATTCAATGCAATTCCCATTAAACTACCGTTAGCATACCTCACAGATCTAGATATAATATGCCTCAAATTCATCTGGAACCAGAAGAGACCCAGAATAGCAAAAGCCATCCTGGGCAACAAGGACAAGTCAGGTGGAATCACAATCCCTGACCTGAAATTATACTACAAAGCTACTGTAATAAAATCAACCTGGTACTGGCTAAATAACAGACCTGAGGATCAATGGAACAGACTGGAAGATGCAACCATAACG
>PVLD010035768.1:0-11511 GCA_004027595.1 Dinomys branickii | reverse complement strand
AAACAGCTCGCCACCCCAGGATTCTTGCAGATAGGCCACTCAGGTGTTCCTCCCTGGGTGGAGCTCCTTCCCCCCTCACAAAACCCGTTGGGGCACCTAAGTAGGTCTTCCCACCCGGGAGATCCCGCAGTCCTTAAAGCTGCTTTGATGTCTCTCGCTGGGCTGAGCTTCTTCCCGATTCAGGAAAAACCGGTTAGAGTGCACACTTAACTCACCCTGTGATCGTGCAGACAGGAGTGCCGTTCAGATGTTTTTCCCTGGATGGAGATTTTCCCTGACTCAGAAATCCCGCCAGCCGGTCGCTGTTGCTCCAGTTCGCACAGTGCTGGCTGCGGGGGTGGGGTTCTGAGCGGGATCCCAGAGCGCTGCCCGGTTTGGCGCAGGTTGTCCCAGTAGTGCGTTCTCTGTCGGGTTCAGGAGCTGACGCCGTTCTTCCCTCTGCACTCGCTCTCTCGGCTGGTCGTCTTCTTCCCGGAAGTCCTTATTTCTGTCTTCATATTGCTATATTACATTGTTTGGGTGGTAATCCTCTGGGAGGTTCTCTCTCTGCTGCCTACCCGGTCGCCATCTTCCCGGAAGTCCCTAAGCAACATTCTGAAGCCTCTGCTGATATGAATTTTGGGTGAAAGAGGATGTCAGAAGTTATGCATTCCTTCCTCTTTTTAAAAGTTTTTTGTTGCTATTGCTATTGTTATAAAACAGGGTCTTGCAAATAGTTCAGGCTGGCCTCAAGCTCATGGCAATCCTTCTCCTTCAGACTCTCAAGTGCAGGGATTATAGGTAAGCACCATCATTCTCAGCAAATATATCTCTTGTAATTGGTAGGGGAAGAATGGATGGAAGTTTATGAATGGATCTGGCCAAACTGCAAATCCAATCCATCACTCAGAGTTCAGTGATTCACTGACCATGCATCCTGTCCATCTCTCTCCCTCTCTCACTCTTCCTCCCTCTCTCTTCCTCTCTCTCTCTCCCCCGTCTCTTTCTTCCTCCCTCTCTATCACCCCACCACACACGCATAAGTGCACAGTTATTAGAATTTAGCAGAACAGATCTTCTAGGAGACTATAAAAAGTGTGTTAGTATAAGTGTGTTAGACTATAAAAACTGTGTTATGGCTTGGCAGAAAGTTTGTCTGCATTTTGCTCTTGTCCAGAGACTGCCTAAGACTGAGATTAAGGGTGGCAGTGAACTAATAAATCTGGCAAAAGAAATTTCAAGGCAGTCGAATGTTGGGGCAATGGCATGGCTATTGTTGGAGGCTTTTAGCCAGATATACATTGACAATCAAGAGGAAAGAGCCCAGCAGGATGATTTAAAATGTTGTGAGTTTGGCCAGAAAGGAAGCTCCAGTAAAACTGTGGACTGTAAAGATACGGCTGAGGTGATCTCTATTGCTATGAAGGAACAAGAGAATGGAAAAGATGGCCTGAGAGCATCACAAGCAACAAGTCTCCACCCTTTGCAGCCTCAAGACTGTAAAGGTGGGAGACGTTGCCTTGAGAAGGAAGCTAAAAAGCACCACGTTCCAGAATGGTGGCGGTGGTCGCACCAGGTTCCAGAATGGAGGCAGCATAGAAAATTTGCCCTCAGAATTGGATTCAGTGTGCCCAGCAATCCAGGCACTCGATCTCTATGGCCAAGAGAGAGAAAAGTTTGGTTACTTCTCCAAATGGCAGCAGACCTTGGCATCATCCACGTGGCCTTGGCTTTAGGTGCAAGGAAAATGCAAGAGTTCTGAGGTTAAAGAGGCTTCCACCCAGATTTCAGAAGGCCTGGGAGGCCAGGCAGTGTGCCCCTGAGAGGGCAATGTGTGAAGCTGTGAGTGTGAAGCAAAAGGTGCCCTGCAGACCTCAGAAGTTTAGAAAAGGCAGGACTGTGGATCATCTAAGGAAAGCTGCAAAGAGGGAGCAAAGGGAGCCTAAGAGAGAAGCCGTGGGAGCTGTAACCACCAGAAGTGCCATAGAGATGGACTCATGCAAGCCCTTCAGAGCTCACAATGTACAAGTTGCTTCAGATGCTGCATATGGAATTATAGGACATAATGTTAGCCCTGCTGGATTTTGGACTTGCTTTTGGTCCCGATGCTCTATATTCTCCCATTGGTGCCTTTTGGAATGGTAATGTTTATTTTGTGCCTTAAAATGTTGGAAGTGTTTAATTTTCATTTGTAGGGGGCAAAATGTTATGGTTCTAATGTAATATAATGTCTTTGTATCTGGAAACTGGTTTAAAGAACTGTGTCTGGTTGCCAAGTTGACAAGGGTTGGACTGTTATGTTTATACATTGTGTCAACTTGGGGAGTCTAGAGGTTTGGCTGAGTGACTCAGCAGGAAGCCAAGGTGCTTACTTTGTACACATCCTGAGCCTGTGGAAGAGGAGGGCATGGAGACTCTGTGAGTGCTACATGCCCCCTGCGTGGGGGTAGGTTGTTTACAAGGTAAGGGAGAGAAAGAAGTTGCTTGCCTGGGATTCCTCCCTTTTGCTGGTTGCTTGCTGCCATGAACATTTGCCCTCTGCCATGTGCTACTCTGCTTCAGAACCAGCCAAATATGGACTGAAACCTCCACAAACTGTAAGTTAAATAAACCTTTCCTTCCTTCATTTTGGGTGTTGGTATTTTGTCTCAGCAACAAGAGAAAAGTAACCAAGACACATATAAAATGTTTCACCAGATAAGTTGCTCAAGAACTTTAAAAGACAATCAAAATAAACTGTGTCTTGAAGGCACTTTGTGATGTAGAGATTTTTCAGTGTGTAGCTCCACTCATGGAAACTTCACTTTCAGCTTTGCCCTTTACCTATCCACCTTTATCTTAAAAATATAGTAGATGAGTGGTCTAGCCATTGCCCAGCTATGTGATGCTGAGTAAGAAATCTGGAAATATTATGTAGTACAATTCAAAATAGAATTGTTGTAGAGTAGTGCTTTATCCAGATTGTTCTTTAGAGTTCTCTGCATCCATCAACGGTCCTCAAAGTCTTATATATAAAGAATAGAGTTAATGTTTAATAGTAGGTTCTAGCCTACTCCATGTTTACCAAGTTTGTTCTGCTTTTCTCTCTTCTATTAGCTGATATACTTCATAAATTTTTCTTTGAAAAAAATGGTTTTGCTGTTCAGAAGTAACAAGAAAAATAATTTTTACAACCTATAATATGCAGCACCTCTACCACTGAATAGCTTCTCCTAAAATGAATTAAATTCAATTATTTTTATAATTTTAAAGTTAAATATATTTTAACAGAATCACAATGCCCCATTTTGAAAACTATCCAAGATGAAAATAAAAACACATTGCTATAACATAAATGAGTTAATGATACTTGTGTGAATAAAGACAAAAAACAGAACTTACTTTCTCAAAAGACTTTTATAAATCAGAAAAAAATTTAGATCTTATGTATTTCATTGGTAACATAAAAATGGCTTTGAATTGACAGAGCTAAGGTAATATTAAATTAACTGCATAAATGAAAATTTGTCCAGTATGGAGTGAAAATTCAAAAGCTTAAGGCGAGTGGAAGGGACCCCATAGACTTGTGACCCCCCTCTGTCCCTGAGGACTACTATCCAAAGTACTTTTCCACATTTCTTCCTAAAGGTTTTGACTGCTCAAATCCACCAACTTATTTTTACCATCTTTATCGTTTGTCTCTTCATAACTGAAACCATAATCTCTTGTGTATTTATTATCATGTTCAGTAGTGTCCCTATGCCCATACTAAAAAATGTCGGAACCTCAATTTCTGTCATTTGATGGTTTATGGATTGATCAAAGTTATTTCTTGAGCACTAATGTTAAATAAGAGGATATACAGAAGAAAGAGAATCCAATCTCCACTGTTCACGGATCACAATAAATTATTGTAACACAACTGAGACAAGGTAATTCGTGAACACAAAGGGAAAGTGGCTTACCTCTGCAAGGAAGGACCCGGAAATACCCCCCCCCGAAAGATAATACGGGTATTTGAGTAGATCCTGGAGTAAGCAGCGCAACCTACATAAGGGGATGCATGCTCTGGTTGACGGAGGGAAGCAGGCTGTGAGTGCACAGAGTCATAGCGCAGCATGAAACACTGGGCAAGCTGCAAGTACATCAGCCTGATTTTCACAGAAGTCACAGAAAAAGAAAGGTGGTAGATGAAATACAAAAGATAGATAACAAAGGATTCCTGTTCCATGCTAGAGAATTTGAATTTCAGCTTATTGGGATTAAGGAGTTTTTAAAGATTTTTAGCAATAAAATGATAAATAAAATATGCTTTATAAACCTCATTCTGGTTACGGTAAGGAATATAGGTTAGTAAAGACTACAGGGAAGGAGAATACTGGAAAGATTGCGGATATAATCCATGGCATACACACATGTCTGAATTAAGGTAGAAGGTCTGGGAAGGCCTTGTGTATGGCAGGAGCTGTATAGCCTCAAGGGGGTTTATCAATCAGCTCTTCCCTAAAGCATTTCCTCCCTGGGCACTGCAGGAGAGAGCAGTCACCACTCAGATAAGACAAAAATAGAAATGGACTGGATGGCCCACGTTCTCTAAAACTCCATCATAGGACTTCCACATCTTCAATCAAATCCACACCCCTTCTTTACTCTCTGGAGTTCAACTCTGTTTTCTCTGATTCAAGGAACTGATGAAAGAATGGCTCTTGCTTCTTGCAAGAGCAAATCCTTCTGCTTGCACTCCAGCCCACACACTCCCTCATCTAGCCAGAGGTGCTCTCCACAGGGGCATCAGCTGCATCTTCAACCTTCTCCCATCTATTAGACCACTCTTCGGAGCCTTTGAAATTGCTCCAAATTCTCCTTTCATTAATAATAATAATATTCTACATTCCCCTCAATGTTCTATTTTCCATCTCTTAAAGTCTTCTTTTAAAAGGTGGTTAATACTGTTTTCTATAATTCTCTTCTTAAAATTATGAAATAGGTCAACATACGAGAACCCATCTTTTACCCTTACTTAAGGGACTGTCGACATCACTGCTTATCTGAGCACATCACAACTTCTAACTGCCCCATGTTCTGTTTGTTAGACTGGCTAACAATCTAATATAAAATGGCCTTCCAACCATCTCTTCATATGAAAAGGTCACTAACCATTCAAAGTGCAGTTGAGAAAGCATTCCATACAGTCAAAATAGGTGGCAGTAGTCTCCAACTGTAATGGCAGGTATTGCAAGGTCACATTGCAAAGGGTATGACTCTAAGGAGGGTAAAATTTTGTGGTAATTTTTATTCAATTCACACAAACAAATCAAAATTCCATTAGTATATATTGAATATTTATGAGATTGTTCCAACCTCAAAAGCATATAGTTTATTTTCACAGATAGAGATTTGCCAGGATAAAAGACTGTGACAGTGTTACATGCTATTTCTTCTTCTTGGGACATTTTTGTCTTCACACAGTACCTCCTTAAGATCCTAAATAAACATCCGTTAATCAGGAAAGCTGTGACAGTGAACAATCTTATCCTGGCTGATCAGGTCGGCTTTTTAGCTATTTCCCATTTGACAAATAGTTTTTCATCTCTACCCATATTGAATTGGCACTCAGAAGTCAAGAATAAAATGAAATATAAGCCATTCTATTGCCAGAAATTAATTCACTAAAGTAATAACAGAAAGAGAATGAAAGCATATGGTGTTCTGAATTCTTTATGTCACACATTATGTTATGAGAACGTCTGCATTTGTGCCACTTGGTAACATTTCTTTTAGAAAACAGATGGAAGGCATAGAGGCTTTCAACAGAAGGAGAGGTGATTTAATCAGATGTGTACATTTAGAAAAATCACTCGTCTTGGGCCTAGGCAGAGATCCATTTGGAAGCAAATTCTACAATCTATGTGAGATACGATGGAGATATTTGGAGACAAAAAGAAATCACAAAGCTCGTGAGTGTATATAATGCTGGATCCAAATAACATCACTGACCAGAAGAGGTGTAAATTAAGAGAGAATGAATTCTTTCATAAGGAGTTTATTTTCAAACTTGTACACTGAATATAGGCTAATGGATGTGGTTTATTATTGTCATCACCCCGGTCTTCTACTGGTGAAGAATAGAAGTAGTAAACCCTTTAGGATTTGAGCTCTTTAGAAAAATTGATGAAAACCATGGACTTCGTCTCCAAGGGAAAAAAAACCTCATAACTCAGTAAATTCACCAGCACCCTAGACCCTGTGTCAGTGGATTCTACTTTAACTTTCTCTGATCAAGTAATTAGATCTGTTGACATTAATCCAAGCTGAATCTTCTCCCAAGATGAGAACACACATGAACAAAGCTTGGTACTTAGAAAAACAAACTTCAAAAGTGTGAGTGAACTAGCCCACTGGACAGAACAGTTTCATAAACTAATGATATCATTTTTAAAACGCTGCAAATGTCTAAATTTATGATTAATTGTTTTATATTTACTTCATTTTTCAACACCCAATTTATAATGAATTTGAAATAAAGGCATTTTTAACGAAGATTAGCCCACATGCATCTGTGGGAATGAGTATCCAACTGTTTTCGAGTTTAGTCCCTCCCAGACTTTTCTCCTCCCTGAAGAAAGTATTTTTGAGAGTCTGTGGAATGACCATACATTGAAGTAATTGAAGGGCTGTAGGCATGAAGCAAGTTTAAGCAAATAGGAGAATTCTCTTAAGTTGAGAATAGTAAAATTCGGGCTGGAGGTACAGCTCAGTGGGCTAAGTGCTTGCCGCTAAGCACTAGGGCCCTGAGTTCGATCCCCGGTCCCGGAAAAAAAAAAAAAAAAAAAAAAAAAGGAGAATAGTAAAATCACTAGACTTAACTCTACAAAATTATGCACTTTATTTAACATGTTAAATAATCTCAAATATTGTATAAATAAAATGATTGCTTTTCATGTTCATAATTTGGATTCCTATAAAAGTACAGAATTACAAAGTATTTTTAAATTCTACATTAGTGTAAAAACAGTCTTGGAAGAGTAACAAAATTAATGAAATATAACCCACCCTCTAGCAAACAGTTCTCTGTTTTTCATACAAAGTCAACAACACCTGGCTATGTTCAAGAAGAATTCATGTGAAGCAGGTACTGGTAATCAGGTCATTAGGCAGGTGCCTTAGACAGTGTGAATATAGTTTCCACTGTGCCCAAGACATTGGGGGCAGCTCAGTTCAATATTTTCTCAACCAGCTCACAGATGGGAGTTTTCATGATTTAATCAATGTGTTAAAGGAAGAGCATCCAGTTTTTAAATTATTGCTTTATCCAACGTATTTGTACTGCATTTTCCTCCCTGTGTAAGCGTTACTGTGATGACATATCACAATGATTTAGTCGGAAAAAAAGATGCTGAAATCCTTCCCTTGTGAATATCTGTGTAAGGAATAATGAAAATATAGAATTTTTTTGCATAGCTATTTCATGTTCTGTTGAACGATGTATAAGGGAGTTTCTATTTATATCCCTGCTCTGTTTTCTTTTACAAAAGAAATCACTCATCTACATTTACAGTTATATAGTAAAGGATTTTCTTATTGAATTTTCCTTTTCAATGTAATTGATTTCCTTATTGACTCTAGAAGTGAAAACTAGTATGTAGAATCTGGCATAAAAGGAATATTTGGCCATATGCTCATATCATTTGCTATATTTTGAACTCAACAAGAATACTGATTGTTTTTGGCATCTCATACAGATGAAAAGGCACATTTACCACTGGAGAAGTTAGTAGTGACTATTCCAAAGAGATGTGTAAGTCCACTCTGAGATTCACTTGAATCTTTAACTGGAAAAATTATGCAAAAGTAAAACCCATCAAGAGATACATGTTTTGCATAGTTAACAACATTCTGGCTGGAAAAGAATTAGCATATAGTGGAAAGAACAGGAGAGAGAATCATTCCTGCCTGTTTAGTTATGTCTTAGGAAGAAAGATAAAGCACCACCAGAAAACAAACCTAGAGGATCCAAGTAACACTGTTCATGTCTTAAAATAGAGAGAATGCCAAGATTTCTAAGGAACTTGTATGTTTGGTCATAAGAAAAGATGTTTTGCAAATTGTGGCTCAGTTTATCTCTGTAATTACCAGCAGAAAATTAAGGGACATCACCTATGCGATACAGAACTTGAAGAGCTATTGTCCTGTGTAAGGCACTGTTCAGTCTGGTGAAATCTGACCCTTCTCTGGGGTTGACACTAGTTTGGTGCACTTACCTACTTGGCACTGCTCACTCCCTATTTCCTGAGACGGGTGAAGATCAGCCTATTTGTAAGCACGTGAACTCCTTCCCACATTTTGGCAGGTATGCTTTGAGTTATTTGAGGTGATGAAGGTAATGATTTACCAGTGACATTTCGCTGTCTGTTAAAGAAAAAAATGACACCATTCTTGCACAACCCAGACATGAAAAAGGTACAGCCTATTGAAGGCTTGACAGAAAAGGAGAAAAGGTCTGCTAATAAATTAAAAAGTAGGTTATGGTGCATTATATTTTTGACCACATATAAGTATTAGTGTCATTATAACTACAGCATTTGTTTGTCTTTGTATAATTCTGAGATACTTCAACCTGAAATGCCATATTTTTTCTTGTAATGACAGTTATTTGCAAATATTGGGAGGTTCATTTAGAATTGTGACATAAAGGTATGGCAGATACATTTTGGTTCAAAAGCCTGTTTTCTCAGAAAAATCAAAACTAGTTTTGATCAGAAATATTTCTGCTTAAATGATCAGGGAAATTTTCCTTTAAAAAATAAAAACTGTGGCAAAATTTCACTGCAGGAGGAAGTTAGATGACATAAAAATGGGAAAAAATATGTTCTGCTGAAACAAATAATAAAATACATCTTTTTGCTTGTGGGTTACATGGAAGGATGATCTAAATTCACCAACAACTGTTCTTGTTGATTTAAATGGTGACTCTGAAAATAGGCAGGAATATAACTTTGATTCTTCCTTCTAAAAGCCTGAGTAAATACTAGTAAACTGATCATATCAAGTGAAATCAGTATTCAGAAACTCACCCTCTCTAAAAAACAACATGCTTCTTGTCAATGTTAATTCTGGGTCCAAAGGAGTTTGTTGAAAAGCGATACATATTCCTTGGTAAAAACATTGTTTTACTTGGAAGACTCAGTATAATGGAGTTCATTCATCCCCAACAGTCAGGTTCTCTGTAAGCACCAGATAACATAAAACTAATATTATAACTTAATGTTGCCCAGAAATTTAGAAAACAGTTCATCCACTTGAACATCTTTACAACACAAAAGTGGTACCAGTCCAACCTGATGCCAGAAAATTAGTCATTTGTTAAACACTAAGAGATGCAATGTCATACTGTCTTCCTAGTTCTCCCTCCAATTAGTTCCAACTGATATTGACTTTCAGAAAATAAAAGGATCATGGAATAAACTTTGTCATCCACCATGTTAGTGTATCTTTTGGTATTCCAGGATTTACAATATTGCCCAAATATTAATATTGTGTTGTAAAGAAGTCGTGGTTTCTATAATTGTGTATCAGTGAAGTTAGAGTTATTATTCAGAGAAATATTAAAACTACTTTTTAAAAAATAAGCCGGTAAACCAGATGCACATACATAAACATTGTATTGTCTCCCTAGTGTGAGATGAAAGAGTAAATAAAATCCAAAATGTCCAATAGATATTGTAAAATGGGAAAATGGGAAGAAACTGTTCAAAGGGAAAGAGAAACTGGGATGAGAGGAGAAAAGAAGGGAGAAGCAATGTGTGCATATATATGTGTGTATATATATATATATATATGTAATTAAGATCATTATACTACAATTTCTTTTAGTTTATTGAAAAGAAAGGTTTGTGCTAATACTGTTTGGGCAATTAAATGCATATATCTTGTACTTTGAGTAACCACTTTAAAGATAACAATATGCAATGTATTAACCATTGTTTCTCCCCTATCATCTTGTTTTGAAATTGTGTCTTACTTTTACTTTTTTTCTCTTTAAAATGAAATTTAAAAAACTATTGAGGCAGTAATTGCAAGAAAGAGTTAAATGAATATTATTAGTTTTATGGGCATTCTAGGTTATTTTACTATAAGTTGGAACTATCAAATGATTAACAAAGTACATGCAAATGTCATTATGGCTTGGATTTTAAATGTTTCCCAAAGGCACATAAGTTAAGGCTTAGTCTCAGAGAAACCTTTAAGAGATGGAGCCTTCTGCCGGCTCTTTATGTCTTAGGGGCATGATGTTGAAGGTGATTGTAGAATGCCAGTCACTTCCTTTTTTTTCCTTGCATGGTCATGAAATGAGTGGAATTGCCCTAACACATATTTCTGCTATGATGTGCTGCCTTGCTGTACGGTCAAAGCAAAGGGGCCCATTGACCATGGATTTAAATTTTCAAAATGACAAAGTCAACATCTCTTAATAAGTTGCTTTCTCTGATATTTGTTATAGTAATGACAAGCTGACTAGCATACTTCCATTTTTACCAATTCACTTTAAACATTAAATCTCCTTTTGGCCTCAGTATTATTAGATTGTTTCTACTTTACTAATATCCCTTTACATTTGGTGTGAATCAAGATCATGCAAAGTGAGAGAAAGAAAAAATAAAGAAGAAAGAAAAGAAAAGAGTTATATTGATTTTTCTCTCTTATACTAAAAATTCTTTCAGGGGATCTTAGAGTAAATAAGAAGATACCAAGAGGTAATCCATCTATACAAATATTACACTGAAATCCAAACCCTGTCTGTAGGCTCCGAAAAAATAGTAAAAAGTGTAGCAAGGATTGCAGTGAATTCTAGTCATGGTTTTCTTATTTAACTATTCCCCAAGATGGAAAAGGCATAGCTTTGGAATCACACACAACTCTGTCCTAGCAATCATCCAAAACTTTTACAACAAATGAATTATGATCTTGAAAATTAGCTACATTATCATCATAAAATACTTCACAAAACAAGTATTTTATGAATTTGCTTAGGTCACAATATTTGAAGTTAGCTCTTTTCATTCCTGAGCCAAATTGGGAAAATAGTATTAAAACTTTACCTGAATAGGGCGAGGTCTACAGAGAGAAGGGTCACAGAAACCTGGTTTGGAGCCTGACCTACCGTTTGTTAGGACAATTAGGAGAGATCGGCTTGTTAGCGGCGGAGACGCCCGGCAATCCCATGTTTCGCGCGTGTCGGGCGAGCCGCGAGGGGGGCCCCAAACGCCACCGGAAGCGGAGAGAGGGATTTGCTGGGTCCTGGCGCCCCGAGAATACAGACAGCTCGATCCCTCCCGCCCCCCGACCCGGCGCACCTCTCCGGCGACTCCCGACAGAGATCGGCTCTCTGGCGGCGGCAACGCCCAGCGGTCTCACGTTTCGTGCGCATCGGGCGGGCCGCGCAGAAAGCCCCAAAGGATAGACTGGCACCTTGGAACCTTCATGCCTGCAGGTACTCCAATAACTGGTGAGATATCGGCGCTCGCGACCAGATCACCGAGTGGGGGAGGAGAT
>PVLD010035767.1:0-11511 GCA_004027595.1 Dinomys branickii | reverse complement strand
CTGTGGATGGGCACTTGGGTTGCTTCCATATTTTAGCTATTACAAATTGTGCTGCTATAAACATGGGTGCACATATATCAGAGTGATATGATGTTTTCAGATCTTCTGGGAAAATACCCAGAAGAGGAATAGCTGGTTTAAATGGAACCTCTAGACCTAGTTTGCGGAGAAATCTCCAAACGGCTCTCCACAGTGGTTGTACCAGTCTGCATTCCCACCAGCAGTGTAATAGAGTCCCTACTTCTCCACAGCCTCGCCAGCATCTGTTATTGGATGACTTTTTCATACTGGCCAGTCTTACTGGGGTGAGATGAAATCTCGATGTTGTTTTTATTTGCATTTCTCGAATGACTAAGGATGTGGAACATTTTCTCATATATTTATTTGCCATTTGTATTAAATCAGGAATTTAATATAGCAATTTTCCATTTCATTTAAAATGACAGCTTAATAGATATATAGTAAATAATAAGTAAATAGATGAAGATAATTAAAAATTAATAACATCGATATGCTAGAAATCTGAAGGAAATTTAAATTTTCTTCAACCCCATCTCCAATTCTGGGGAACAATTCTAAATCGATTAATCAGAACCCTTTTCAGGGAGGCCTAGGGGCTTGATTTTTAAGAAACTGCTGGTGGTGGTGTGTATATCCTAAGAACCAACATTTTATACATTTTCAGGCTCTGTGCACATATTATTTTATGTTTGATTTGTGTATCCTAATTTAGTTAATTTCAGAGCAAATATTGTTTATGCTTCTTCACGGTCTACAGTTATTTCATGGGAATGTCTGTGTGTTTGTGTATGGTTATTAACCCCCCTAGAATGGCGACTATTTCATTTGTCAGCAGAAAACAGTGGTGCTGTATCATTTGATTTCTGTCGAATCATTTCCAAATCAAATCAAGGAGAATGAACAAACTTTGCCGTTCCTGCTTTGCCACGTGGCTTTCACGAGGGATGGAGCAACCCCAGTACTATCAGCAGGCAGTTTTGGTTTCATCACAACTTTCCTGGAATTGGAAATTCTCTTTTGCTAAATTTACTTTAAATCTTCACCATTTTCAGGGCTGTAAAATTGAAAAGAAAAGCGAGCTGCTGCAAAAGAGCTACATTAAATAAATGGAGTCACGGGCAAGTCCCTGGGGACATTCATAGTGTCTCGTCTATAATGAGATACAAGTAGGTTACTTTCATTTAAGTCACTTTTGCCAACAAAAATTTTTAAGCAAAAATTAACTCCAGCAACCACAAGCGGATAAAAATTAACCACCACAGCTTAAGCCAGCTGCATGCTACCTTGTAATATTCCAGAGAAGTGAACAAAACTTCATTGGCTCAAAATGCGCTCAACACTTGTAAGGTGCTTTGTGTTCTGACATTATATATCAAGCCTTGCATCTGACGGGTTGCTGAGGGAATGCTTTCTCTGTAATGGTGGCCCAGCTCCATAATGGAGAACAGTCTGCTTTTGAGAAGAAACCAGCCAGAGAATCTTAAATTGTGCTGTCAGCCCTCAGCTCTAGAGAGCATGCCACCAAGCAGAAGGCACACAGTTGGCGAACACATGGCCCCCAATCCACATGTTCAGAGGCTGCATAGCTTTTAATTTTTCCCTTCTTCTGTACCACTACCACCACCACCACCATTGTTTTTGTGGAAGGAACATTTATGCAGGGATTATTATGCTGAGTACTTTATTGGCCTTATTTATTTAACCTGGTTTTCATAGCTTTTGGGAAGATAGATGTTACTATTCGCTTTTCAGATATGGAAACTAAGCTGGAGGGAATAAAGGCCTAATTCAAGGAAGAGCAGGAGCTGGAATTTGTGATGACTCAGATTCCAAGGCCTCTCCTCTGAACTCTGCAGTGGAACACGGAGCGGACGGGCTGAGTCTTTGGCTTGCACAGTTGTGCTGTGTTCAGAGTGCCAGGGCAATGGGGTCTGGTGGAAGGAACTGATTGTTACAGGAAGGGTCCTGGAGTTTTGGACTGCTCCGGTCCTTAAGATCCTATGGGAAGCCTTCTTTGACTCTGATGAAGTCTGTAGTAGTTTTACAATAGACCACATTTATTAGACTAAATGAAAACCCAGATCCAGAGAGAAATGAGTACACATCTATTTCCCAGACGCTAGTTCTATTTTCTGAGCACCAGGTTTCAATCTTCATGTCTTTTCAGTGATTTTTTCTCTTGTATCTTTACATCCAGTCCAGCCTGAGCCCTGAATCAGCAGCTGTGTGTATAACGAGCCCCCACGGGATCTGATCCTGCTGCTTGGGCCCTAGAATAGCGTCACATCACATCACAGCAGCAGTGACTGATGCGTGTGTCCTCCTGCCAGAGCTGTGTCTTGTTAAGCTCGAGATCCTCTTACCTTGCGGTGCACTTGCTGTGTGGTGACTCCCCCTGTGCCTTGTCTGTTCTTGTCCAGCACACATGGTCCTCTAGGAAATTCAGCTTGCAGCCGGAGGATGAAGCCATCAAATTATCCATGTCTGTGAGAAATATATGTTTGCTTGCTTTCCAAGACTAACCATACACTTACAAGCATCACAGGAATGAGTCACATAAACTGGATAGAAAGGTTTGGAATTCATCATTATAGGTTTTTGTTTTGCCTATAAAGGACCTACTAGCTAGAAGAATCTCTTCACAGACAGTAGGACCTATTATAATGTTTATAAAGGAAAATGTGTGCTTTCAGTGATGAAGGCTGCTTCTGGAATCTTGATATATGCTATAAAATTTCCTCACAAGTTGGGAATTTCTTACAAAATCAATTTAAAAGTAATTTTTAGGAAGTACAAAAACATTCCAGTATGTACTAGTTGTTAAATATTAGTAGAATATAAATCTGAAATGTAGGGGCTGGGGATATAGCTCAGTGGAATAAGCGCTTGCCTAGCAAGCGCAGGGTCCTGAGTTCGATCCCCAGTACCGGAAAAAAAAAAAAAAAAAGACTAGTTTGTAATCTGAAATGTAACTATTAACAGTATATACATAAAACATCTTCAAAGTTAAAGGGTATTTTTAGCTCTGTTAATTTTATTTTGCTATTTGTGATTCGGCAGATCTTTTCTAAATAGCTTTTAATCCTTAATTGGTTCACATTGGATTATATTGCATTAAATACATTTAAACTGCTGACTAATGTATGTGTATTTTTTTCTCAACATCACTAAGGAAAGTAGGTTGGTGACTTTGGACAATAAAAACTAAGAAATCGTTGTTAAGGAAGGTTTGTATTTGCCCATATTCTGCTTTGTAATAGATACACTTAAAAGGAGTTAATCTATGTTTTAAATATGCATTAGTTTCCACCACCAGGGCTGGCTTTCCATTTCAATACTCAAACCTGTTAAGATTTTTTTTGTTATCTGTCTTTTTTTTCTTTACTATATATTGTCTAGAAAAATCCTTGGGGTGGAAAAAAAATCAAAATCCTTACTAGAACTATTCTTTGGGGTTTTTTTGTTTGTTTCTGTTTTTGTTTTTGTTTTTGTCTTTTTGAGACGGTGTCTTGCTTTGCAGTTCAGGCTGGCGTTGAGCTCACTTTGTAGCCCAGGCTGGTCTCGAACTCACAGTAATTCTCCTGCCTCAGCCTCCTATTCTAAGGACAGATGATAGTGAGGTTCTTACTCCAACTGCTTTATGAACTGTATGGCCCAGTATCCAGCTTTGTCATTAGGAACTGATGTCAGTGTTTACCTGCGCTGTTACCTAGTGAATGAATCTGTTGCCAAAGGTGTGCGCTAGGTCCTTTTGGGAAACTCAGAATAAAATATCCAAACAGATATATTAAACGAGACTGCTGACTTCAACATATTTTTATTATAGACTTAATCTCTAGGTAAATTCTTACCCAACCATCTCAAATATTAATGACCAAATATTAGTGCCCTTACATGTTACTGGTGGTTTTATAAATGAGTTTCACAGTTCAGTATTCAATGGATGATTATTGTCAGTGAATTAGTATTGCTTTGTTTCTGAGTGTTTAAGTTTGTTTAATCCAATAAAAAGGAGCCAGATGTTGCCTTTGTTTACATAATAATTTTTATTGCCATAATCAGCATGGCCTTGCACTGTTATAAATTACTTCATTAAATGAGTGTGGTTTCAAGTTTATTAAGAGTGGTTCTACCTGAGTTTTAACGAAGTATTTCTTAGAGTGTGGCAACCTATATGATGTAGACTACGCAATTCTGTAGATACAGAGGAAGCAATGTGGGCCACACACCGTTCTGCACTGTGCCTGACTTTAAGGAGGTCACATTGAAACAGAGTATTTTAGTACATGTTGCCAGTGCTGAGACAAAGCTTATGAACTTACACCATGAGAGCTCTGAGAAGGGGCCAGTTCATTCACTCCCTGGTGGCAAGGAGCAGATCAAGCAGAGCTGAGTACCGAAGGAGCCATAGACTTCTGATCAATGAAGACACAGTGGGTGGGGAGAGCAGACACATGCTGGGAATATGTCCAGGTCGCACAAGTAGCACTGGTGAAACGAGGCGACTATCTCAGTCACTTTCCTGGTCACGGCACACGATACCTGATACCCACAACAGCAGGTGCCCGATGAGCCCGCCAGTGGTTAGTCCACAGAGGGGCTCAGCACCCCACGTCCAGCCACCTTCTGGGAGCCCTACTCTGAGCACCTAAGTTGCAGTGTACTCCAGATCTGAACCCTAGCAGCACCTCTGACGGAGTAGGTCATAGTTTTGGAGGAGGAAGATCAAACTCCTATTTAAGATGCCTGGGGTAGAAAGCAAAGTTAGAGGGAGATGAGGCCAGACTGATGAGCAAGACCTAAGGTGTCAGGGTATCAGAGAAGCTTGAAGTTTTACCCTGGTGAAGATGCAGTGAAAACATAGAGCAGAGGGCCGATAGGGCAAGGACCCACTCTCCCAGAAGTCGCTCATCCGACAGTATGTCCGCTTCACTTCACGGAGCTGTATATTCAGACAATTCCTACAAAGTCAAATTTCTTCTCTTCAGTTTTCCTACTGGTGTCCCCAGCAGACAAGTTTTTCTAGGTAAAATATTTGCTTTTCTGGAAGTAGTAGAGTGCTACCTAAGAATCAACCAATTATTTAAAATCACAAGTTACTTTTAAAATCTATGTTTCTAGTGCACCGCAAGAATCAACCAATTATTTACAATCACAAGTTACTTTTAAAAACTATGTTTCTAGTGCACTGCATTGTATGGAAGTGATCCATGGAAGCAGGGGGAGCAGAGTATGCTTGCGAAAATGTGTGTGCCATTCTGATTGACAGCGTGGTTTCTTAAGAAATAATTTACTCGCTGTCCATGCCTCTTTCTCTTCAAAGTCTGTAAGCAGGCCAGTTTCCTCGCTGATGGACAGAAATGAAATCCCACTTTCTGGGCAGGCATCTGCTTGAGAATCCTGTGCTATGTATTTAGTGCTCTAGCAAAGATTCATCTCAGTTTGTTGCTTATCAGCTTCTGAGCACTTGAAATCTCTAAAGTGTAATTGAACACCAAGGATCCAGGAGATGAGGGTCCTTAGGCGCAGGGACCCAGCGCTGAGACAGCAAAGAGAGCCCCAGGGCTTGGGCTTGACATTTGCACCCCACTTTATTTCCTTCCCCACAGAAATTGTTACAAATTTTCCACTCGCTGGAAGGGATTTCTCAAGCTCTGCGGTGCAGTTCAACCTATTTTCCTTGTGGATAAATCCTGTGTAATCATTTCAGCAGGTGAGAGAATTCAAGGAAGTGGTGACTTGCTAGGAAATGAGTCTGCAAGACTGTGAATTTTTTGTCGTTACTAGTGTAATTTCCCAAATATCCCACTTCATTTTCACGTAAAAGGTATTTTTCCATCTTCTCACTTTTACGGGAGTCTGAACACTAGAGGACACTGTTCCCAAGCGCTGGTTCCCAGAGCAACCAGACTTTCCCCAAGAAGTCTGGCCACCCTTTACCTTTTCTGTTCTTGCTTTGAAGCTGAAGATTTTTTCATCCAGCCACTCTTTGCTGGTAGATGTGGAATTTTCAATGCTCTTTAAATTCAGTCAAGCAAAACAACTTCCAAATTTTTTGATTGTTAGCTATTTGTCAAGGTGCTGTTTTCTGCAGGGAAGCTTAGTTTGATAGAAAAATGCAGTCTATTTGCTATCAGATGTCACCTACAGTTGTACCAGTCCCTTTAAAATAGTAATTCTCTCCCCAATATTTTATTCCTTTATGTAAAATCTTAGGGATCCCTAAGTATATCTCAGTTTTGAACAGTTGAGAATATGGATCATAATAATATGCACTGCCAAAAAAAGCAAACAGTGATTTTTGAGGACTTGGTCAAGTAAAAGCTCTCAGGCTAAAAACAAAAAAAGCTCATCAGATGCTGTAGAATTGCTCTGTGTGTAAGTTGCATACATCACACACACAGAGCAGTGACAGGACGCAAGGAAGATATTTTTTATCAGTCTCATTGTAGACCGTACACTGATACATGGTCCTATGCATATAATTAAATTAAACCACTTATTAAGGATGGGGATTCCCCCAAAAATCACATGCTGAACATTTAAAAAATGTTCTCCAAATTCACATCAGTTGCTTTACATAAGAAGAATGGTTTTTCAAATTTGTTATGTCACGGTTTGAGATTTGGTTCCATCAAATTGTTCATTTATTGAGTGACTACTGTTACTTTTGCTTCTCGGGGAAATGATACAGACAAAACCCTGGCACGAATGCTGTTCATACAGCAGTGAGACGGTCTAGGGGCTGTGGGCGTATTAACAGTACGGGGCTGTTTCACATGCTGAGGCGAGAAGACATCTCTCTGACACGGTACTCTTGAGCAGAGATCTGAAACAAACAAGAGAGGGGTGTGCACATCCCAGGAAGCATCTCCCGGATCCAGGGCAGAGGGAGCAGCCCTGAGCATTATGCTGCAGCAGGAAGGATCCCTGGTCTGACCCATGTGGCAGCGTGGAAGGGTTGGCAGCATTTTTCTGTGGATGAGACGGGAGGTAGCGCCGGGCAGCACAGAGCAGTAGGCTGGTGTGACAGAGCTCGGCCCAGGAGCACTGGCTTCCTGGGTGACCGTGTGGGGTGGGATGGAGGGATGGCTAGACTGCAGAGGCCGTCTCCTCATCTTGACGTGAGGGCAGCGGGGCTTGCGGATCTGCTTGTTTGAGGATTAAATGACGGAACATGCTGGGTCTGTTGGCCAAAGCTTTGGGAATCTGATTCACTCAGACTTAGACACACACACATACACACACAGGCATGCACACTCATGTGTGTGTGCATGTGTAAAAATGTATCTTTTGCCCAGTCCGCAAACCAAGGCTCTGATTATTCCAAGAGTCAACGCACTTAGTCTCCTCCCAGTTTCCTGTCTTCACTGTCCAGTGCACTTGGCACATTGTCTTTCGCAACACAGTTCTGAGGGCTCCTCTCCCGACCACGTTGCACACGCCTGAGCAGTGGCTTCGGTCAGACCTTGTGCATGTGGGGTGTGAAAGCCTTCACGACTTGCCTCTGCTCTCCACATCCACGCCACCGGTTCTAAGGCACCTTCTGGTGGGTCCACCCCCTTCTCCCTGAGGGTGTGAATCTCCGTGTGCACACACACTTGTGAGCGGCACACCCTGTGATCACAGGGCAGTGAAGGGCGCATCCTTGCTGAGTGGTGGAAACAATCCCAACTCTGGTGTACCCATCCCTTTCCTGTGGCCTAGCCTGGGCACTCTTGTCCCCAAGGTGTAACTGTCTAAAAGAAAACCTATGGCCTGTTCTACTACAGAGGTCAACCCCAGACAGGGAGGCATAGGTTCCCGGAGGCCTCAGAGCCAGCGCTTGGCGGGGCCATGTGTGTTCACCGCAGGAGCTGGCCCGTCTTCCTTCATTTCTCCACCTGCCTCACCTGCTCTTCGCGTCTCCCCCACGCGGGTCTAAGATCTGACCTGCGCGAAGGCTGGGAGCTTTGCCCTGGCTCAGCATTCTCCAAACCCTTGACCTCTGAGTTATCTCTGCTCTGCCCTGTGACTGGTGCCTCCCTGGCAATTAACACCTCTCAGTCTGGCTGTTTCTGAGCGGGCAGGGGTGGTTGGGGATGACAAGGAAACTCGGAGGGGGACAACCTTGGCTATTTCCGAACATTTTACTGCTTCGTTTCCTTTTAAGTCTGCGAAATCCTGCCCGTCTCCTCGCGCCCATCTTGTGTATCAGCTCCTTTTAGAACCTGCTGGCAGGCCTGGGTCCCTCCCATCACGGAAGATGAGCGCTCCTCTCCTGTACTCTGACACTTATCTCCGGCAATCAGCTCTCTCTCAGAACTGTTGCTCCAGATTTTTAGTTGTTGGGTCTTTGAGATGACAGGGACTACCATTTACCATAGAGGAGATTTTCTTTTTGTTTTGTTTCATCTCATTTTGTTTTGTCTTAGCTATGGCCGTCATAAAAAATACCATCTAAGGGCTTTAACAAAAGAAATTTATTTCTCACAGTTCTGCATGCTGGGAAGCCCAGGATCAGGACTCGGGTCAGGTACAGTTCATGTTAATGCCCCATCTCTTGGCTTGTAGCAGCTATGGACTTTCTGTGTGTTCAGCTGACCTCTCTGTGCATGCACGTGTGGGCAAGAGGGCCGGTCCACCCAGCACCTCATCCAGCCCTGATTACCTCCTGAAGTCCAAGAGGCCCCCTCCAAACACTGCTGCCCTGGGAAGAGACCACCCACAGAGGAATTTTAGGGACACGAACGTTTCGGTTCATAGCAGCTTTGGTTTTGTTTTAATCCCTAGTGTGTTTCATGGCATCAGTTAAAGGGGAGAACATTCAGTACATACGCCTGAGAAGAAAATATTCCTGTTTCTACCAATTATGTTCAAGCCCTTTTAACCAGAGTAGGGTTTTTTTTTTTTCAGTTGATTCTTGTAAAATCAGAAGTGAATGAATCCACATGCTCCCTGTTCTTGCTTTTTGGCAAAACTGAGTGAAGACAACAACCTCATTCTGCAGTGTTCTTCCAAGGAAACTTTTTGATTTCTTCTGGGCAGAGAGAGGCTTTGGATTATGTATCCAATTTAGTTAATTATTACTGGCTTATTCTACTTTTCATTCTCTGTATTTTTCCTGCACCAAATTGTGCTATTCTTTCCCCGTCTGTATCTCCTGTAGCCACACACCTTCAATCTCTATCTAAACATGTGTCTGTATAAATACCTTACGGCTTTCCAATTTGGTATAAACCATGGTATTGGTTTATGACTTACTAAAATGGCATCAATTATATGTACAAAAATACCCCTCTTCCTATCTGTGTCTTTCTTTTTGGGCAGATTTTCTTAAGGTGTATCTACTTTACTGATACTCTCAAAAAATAAGCAGTGGCTTCATTAACCATATGATCTTTTTTCTAGTAAATATTTTATCTGCCTAAAGTGTTTCTGTTCCTACTTAGATTTTGATTTCAATATCTTATCTCTTTAACTTTTTCATTAAAGCAGGATATACCTGCCTTTCAAGATAATTTGGTATCTGTTACTTTCATTGTTGTTTAGTTCTGAAGATTTACTAATTTCCATTTTAATTTCTTTAATTTAGAAGTACATTTTTAATTATATTTTTACTGTTTGTTTATAACTATGGCACTGGCTAAAAATATAATATGTCTGACAGTATTTTTAAAATACTTGTAGGAAATGTAGGAACATAATAGACATTTTTATGAATATTTTTCTGTTTCTCTTGTTCAGACTGTTTACATCATTAATATACATTGTATTTTCTTGAGCTGTACGTATCTGGTCCAGGTGCCTAAATCTTCTATTTTTATTGTTTCTCAGTTCTTTTTTTAATTCTGTGATTTAACCACATATGCATCAAGGTTACATTGATATATTTCATGTTTTTGGTGTTTCTATAACTTTGTATGTGCTTTTAATGCTTTTCTCTTTAAATTATATTTTGTATTAGATGATTTTAACTTTTCAATTTTAAATAATATTTTGTGTTATGTTCTTTTTAATAAGGAAGCCTTTTTGGCGCTGTTCTTAATATATTTGTGTGACACATCTTTTTTCATACTTAATTTTCAACCTCTGGTTTTTAGATATGACTGACAAGCAGTTGATTGCTTAACTTTAACCTTGCATTTGTGCTGTTAGGTCGTGTCCTTTATTTCTTAGTGAGTTTAGCCTTTGGACATAGGTCGTGGTATCTGACGCACTGGGCAGACGTGCACGTTACGTGGTGTTGTCTGTCAGGTTTCTCTTCTTCACTTTTCTTCTTCCCTGTATTCTGCTGAATTAGCATATTTTCCTCTAATTGAGAAACTGCAGACTATCTTAATATTTGCTCATAAATGTTACCATGTGTACTTAATTGGATAAAAACTGGTGATGTCTTTAGTTTCCCATTATTTGTATCCTCCCCCCACCTGTAACACAGACCTTATCAAATTTGTTTGGTTGCTTGCGAATATTTTTTACCAAAAATTTATCATCACTTGGCTGGATAGATAAACGTATGGATATGCAGTTTTACTTGATGCGTTAGCCATTGTTCCTTGTGTATGTCTCTCTGCCGAGTTTACCTTTCTCTTTCCAGAGGAATCCACTTACACTGGTCTTTTGGGGAGTATGTTCGCACTGGCTACCTTGGTGTTTGTGGGTCTTAAAACGCTTTATTTTGCCATAAGATTGCATAACAGTTTGACTCGCTATGAAAAGTGAGGTCAGCAGCCGTGTCTCCTCCGCACCTTGAGAATATCACTACAGTTTCTCCCCACCTATTGTAGCCAGTGAGTGCATCGTCTGCCTTGCTGCTATTCTAAGGGGGCTTGTTTGAACGTTCCGTGCTTCCCCAGTAGTTTCTATACTTGTACGCTTTCATTACAGCACCTTTAGATTTACCCTCATACAGCCCGTTCTCCATGCTGCTTAAGTTACTTGAGTACACTTTCACCTAATGACTTATATTTGTCTTTAATTCTGGAAAATTTATGGCAATTTCTCTATCCCTTCACCACTTCCCCTTCTCTCTCTGCCCTTCTTTCTCACTCTCACTGTCTCTCTCTCTCTCTCTGACTTTTTCTGAATGAGTTCCTCATTACTCACTATCTTTCATTCATTCGCTCTTTGACCTCAGGTAAAATTATCCCACCTGTGGCATATTTGTCTGTCCAGACCTGTGTCATTTACGTTTCACGATTTATTTTCACGATTACCTATTTTCATTTGACTTCTGTGTATATTTCATAGATCCTGGTTCTCTTTATTGATAATTTTGTGTTTGTTAATCTCTGGCCACTGTTGGTATACTCTTTTTTTTTTTTAATTTTATTTTAAAGACAAAAGAATGGAGACATATGAACCAGAAAAGCCATAAACAATACAGAAAATACAAAGTTATACAGAATATAGTAGGGAATTAGAACTGGATGTTGTATTACATAGTTATCTTCACATTAGTTAACACAAAAACATTAAAGGAAATACCAAATTATAGAGAAGATAGTA
>PVLD010035766.1:0-11511 GCA_004027595.1 Dinomys branickii | reverse complement strand
TTTGCTAATTTAGATCTCTTCTGGTTCCACAAGAATTTGAGGAATGCTTTCTCTAGATCTGTGACATATGCCAATGGTAGTTTAATGGAAATTGCATTAAATCTGTACAAAAATTTTGGTATTATGGCCATTTTCACAATGTTGGTTCTTCCTATCCATGAGCAAGGTAAGTTTTTCCATTTATCGAAAGCACCTTCATATCTAAACCCAATCAGTAAGGGGCAAGTGACAATTAAACCAAATCTGTTGGCAAGTTTTATAGTGACAAGGGAGTTTCTGTACTTCCACATGTGGTGCCAGGTAAATCAAAGTGTGTCAGTTATTTTAATGTGCATGTAGCCCACTCATTATTTTATTTACCATTCTGTCCATCACTTTAAATAATTGCTCAGTTTCAATGGAAAACTATGCTTTTTGGCTTATAACTCATTATTTAAAATGGACAAAGTTAGACTGGAATCAGGATTAGATTTAATAACAAAATAGAGGTGAGTGACTACATATATTTATAACATATTATCAGAATTTATGGTGATTATTTATTTTTTTAAAAAAGTATTATGGTGAAAGGTACTTTGTCATTATTCCTTTCTAGCATACTTCTCCTCACTTTGTATATGTTTATCCCAATGTTCTTGACACTTTGTGAAGCAGTTCTGGAAGTCTTCTTTCATGATTATTTTTATGAGGTGTTATCAAAACTATAGTACATGCTTCTGGTGGATGTACTGTATTTTATGTAAAATCAGGCTTGTAGAAAGATTATGATGTTCTCCTCCATCTTATTTACTGGATTGGCCCCATGTGATTTCTGACCTTCTCCAAAGTCAAAATGATCATGAAAAGTAAATATTTCTAATTGATACAGGGCATCAAGCACAGCAACAGCACAGCTAAAGATCCTCATGACAAAGTACTTCCAGAACTTCACAAATTGTCAAAAATGATGAGACAAGTTTATTTGAAGCAAGGGAGATTATTTTGAGGGGGATTCATGGCTATGAATCTTTAGTTGTAATAAAAGTTTTTCTAACTTAAACTTAATCATCATATATTTTCAATTATGCCTCATATAGACATTATCTATAGAAACTTGGAGGTGATATGTTAAGGAAGCAAACTGAAGAAAAAGGAGAGAATAGAGCAGTTATAATGATGTGTGAAGCTGAGTGAGTACAAGGGTTGAGATGGGCGTAAAACTTCCTAGATATTAGGAAGGTAAATGGGACCTCTTTAATGCTCTTATCACTGTGGCAGAGAAATCATCCCTTATCAAAGATTTCCACATCCTAATGCCCCAGAACTGTGAATATGTTACCTTGTATGGCAAAAGGTATTTTTTAGCTATGATTGAGGAAGGAGTTTGACTTGGGGACATAGTCCTTTAACCCGGTGTATATAATGTAACAACAAAGGTCCTTGTAAGAAGGACAAGAGAGCCAAGGATATAACTCAGTGGCACAGCACCTACCTGGCAAGCATGAGGTTGTGAGTTTGATTGCTGGTATCAAAAGAAAGAAGGATGAAAGAGAGTGAAAGCGAGGAAAATGAGAAGGAACAACAAGGGGCTGGGGGTATAGCTCAGTGGCGTAAGTGCTTGCCTGACAAGCGCAAGGTCCTGAGTTCGATCCCCGGTACGGGGGGGGGGAAGAGAAGGAACAACAAAGGCAAAAACACAAATTGATTTGCTTTGTAATGGAGACAGGAAGCACTGTCCAATGAATGCAAGCAGTTTTCCAGATACTGAAAAAATGCAAGAATACTAATTTTCCACTCCAAGTCTCCCTGAAGAACTAGATCTGCTGATTCCTTGATTTTAGCTAGAGTGCTTTCAGATTTGTGATCTCCAGGACTGTAAGATGATAAAGTTGTTTTGTTTCAAGCTATGTTTGTAACAATTTGTTGCAGCAACAATAGGAAACTATAGTCAGACATGCCTAAATGTTGAATTTGATATTTTTTGTCTTGCCAAAAAAGTACCACTCCTCTATTCCCTCCCAAGCCAATTAAATCTGTAAAATCTAATGTGCTAATACATATTAATATGTGTGAGCCGTGTTTATGTATATATGTAACTGTGGCAATTGACACGAAGAGGCTAAGGTACATTACAGGATCATTGTACAGAATGAGAAGGCCAATATGAAAATAGACACTTTGAGGCAGAGATGAACTTAGATATGATCACTAGCAGCCCAGACAATTAGAAGAGGGTCTTAGGGAGCTGATGCTCTGAGAGAAGACTGGCTGGAAATGAGTGAGTCACCCTTTCTACAAAGGGCATTTAAATAGGAATTTCTCACTGCAACAGAAAATCTAATGCAAAGTGAAACCTAATGTAAAAATTACTTCAGTGATGATTATCGCTACATCTAAACTTCTATGTTATCATAATTTCTTTCTGCTGTGACTATTTTGCTACAAGAAAGAAGCAGATTTGAATGACTAGCTGATACACGCAAGCACAAATAATTACTTTGGAAATTGAAAAATCTTGAAGTTTAATTGCATCATGTAGAATTTTTTACAACTCTGCTGTAATATGGCACTAGAAATACAGATTCTCATTTAGGTAAGAATTCAAATACATTAGAGAAGGACTTCAGAAATTATGTACATCAGATACATTTTACATGGTCTAAATAACTCATACTACTTTGATAACCAGAGAAGTTGAGGTAAATATTTTAGTGCTCTAGTGAAATATAGCCCAAAGAAGATGTTGAATAAATGGAATTCTATATTATAATATTTTTTAAAATATGGACATTTCAATATGTATGAAAAGGTTATTAGACTCAATTCAGGAAGATTTGCACTTATTTGGGAGAAAGCACAAGCTTATCCCATTAAATGTGAATGTATATGCAGTATATTTCTAATGTGTCTGGGCTTAATGACAAGCTGTACATGGTGAGAACTACAATTTAGTGTTAATCTCTCTAGTGCCTATTTTAGACTCCACATTTACTGCTGTTACCTGTGATGGCTAGCACAGTGTTCTGCACATAGTACGGTAAACAACTTCATAATCATGTATGAAATACATGAAGAAATGATAGTTATAACAGGTTGGTGTTCTTTTACTTGTTATAACAAATTCACCCCTTATCTTTGGATTTAAAATAAATTCTGTTGCAAATTTTACTCTGATTTTAGGCGTCGTCTCTAAATATACAGGAATGTTGTTGAATTAACATATATTGGCTACTTTCTGCCCGTGTAAAAGATTAACTTAAACCATAGTGACTTAAACCATGTGAAAGTATTATTGTTCTGAAGGGCAGAATTACAAAATGGGCCTCACTGAAATAAGATCATGATGTTAGTGGGGCTGTGGATATTCGAGGTACTTCAGGACATATCCCTTCCTTTGCCTTTTCCAGCCTCTGGAGGACTCCTGAATTCCTTGGCATGTGGCACCTTCCTCTTAAAATCCAGCATCAAATCATCTTTAAATTTGTTCACATACATCTTATCCATATAGTTGCAACAGTGGGGCTCCTAGAAAACATGCTCTTTTAACATTATGCTTCCTCCCTAAGCTTATCTCCAAGACACTGTTCATTGAACCACACAGGAATGGGCTTCCCACACCATTTACGCAACTGTTTAGTAGATTATTCAGCGCTGAAAACACGATTCTAATTTCATTTTGATGAAATGATACAGACAGGAAGAGTGGCAGGAAGAGAAAAATTCTTGTCAGTTGTTTCAGCCCCTAGTTTCTAGATAATTGCTGAGGTCTGGGAGCAAACTTGTCCTTTGGTTCCATGAGACACATAGTAATTTTTATAATTTCTCTTAACCAAATCTTAATAATTCCTTATTACAACCAAGAGTATTTTTTATCTTTATTTTTGCTATTTTAAAGACAAAAAATATATTAACACACAGACATTTATAAGATAACACAAAAACAATACAAGCAGTATATATTTGCAGAGAAGGTGATAGGAAATTAACAATGGTGCATATATTACATATGGATATGTTCTAATTGGTTACCCAGATTAACAAATATAGGCATGTAAGATTGATTAAACAATTAAACATTAACTGTTCCTTTCAATACAGTCATAGAAACCCATAGTACAACTATCTTAGCTATCCTGTGCATACCTATATACATATTTTCCCTTATTTCTTTTTTTTCTCTTTTTCCTCAGCCCAGCTACTCCCCTGCCCCGAGGAATTTCCTTTCCCTTCACAATATCGATTGCACCCCTCAGACTTCATTCACTCTCTCAGGTTTTTACACGAGTGAAACAATATTGTGTTTACACATGCAGGTCTAATTTATTTCACTTATTAAGATTGTCTCTAGTCGTGAATATTTACCCATAAAATCCCCAAGTTTATCTTCCTTTATCTCTGAGTAATATTCCATTATAAAAAAATACCACAACATTTTTATCCAGTCCTCAGTTGATGGGCATTTGGGTTGCTTCCATGAATTAGCTACTACAAATTGTGCTGCTATAAACATATATCGTTGTGGCATGATGTTTTCAGTTCTTCTGGAAAGATGTCCAAAAGAGAAATAGCTGGGTTGGATGGAATCTCTATTCCTAGCTTACTGAGGAATTTCCAGAATGTTTTCCTCAGCAGCTACACAAGTCTACACTCCCACAAACAGTGGGGAAGTATTCCTTCTTACCCAAAGCCCCATCCACAATTTATTGGTTGATTTCTTAATAATAGCCATTATTTCTGGGGTGAGATGAAATGTCAATATTGTTTTAATTTGCATTTATCGAATGACTAGTGATGCTGAACATTTTTTCATGTAGTTATTTGCCATTTGTAATTCTTTATCTGAAAAGTGTGTATTCATCTCAGATGCTCATTTTTGGCTGGTCTTTGAATTTGGAGGCAACCAAGGGTATCATAACCAACAAAATTCGTATATTTTCATGCCTAGCCATGTAGTATAGATATTTATGAGCTACTGAATACATAGACGAAAAAGTATAAGAGAAGTAATTTTTCCAACATGTAATATTTTATGGCAATGCTGAGACAAGAAGATATGTCTCTGACTTTCCAATGCAATGATGTCTCTTTTTTCATTGTGAAATTATTAGTTAAAAATGAAGATCAACAAAGTCAATGCTACATTTTGCATGCATTGCTCCAATGTATACTAAAGTGATTAGAAAGTCAGTAAAAATTATTCTGAAACAAGTTTATATTATATTTACAATCTAGGATTTTTGTATGTAGAGAATTTGTACTCCTCCCAAAAATATCTTTTAAAATTTATGTTTCAAAAATGTTCTATTTTTTCCTTTAAAATGACCTTCTAATCTATTCAACATTTCCTTACTGTACCACTGCTACCTAGAGCAGATGGCCCAGTAACCCCCATCTCAAAGAAAAGGTAATTTCTAGCAGTGTCTCAAGGCCCAGCAGTTTCCTTTCTGAGTCACTACTTGCTCAGTGAGACCCTTCTTTGATTCAGAGAAGTGGCAGATTATTTACAACTTCTACTGTTTTAATAGTTTTCTTAAGTATAATCTCAGTGTAGAATGCCTTATCCATAGTTAGAATTTGGAGCAGTGAACATGTATGAGAATATATATAGGAGAATGTCAGGGAAGGAAACACCTCAGCTTTACAGTGGATTATGATTCTCAGTGCAGTGAATATCTTTTATATTAAGCCAATGAATCACAAGCGTTCCTTCAATAAAAAATTCATATTGCAGTGATTATTCACTGTGTCTCTATGTGAAAACTACTACAAATACTACTTTTAAAGTATACCTATGCAGTTGATAATGCAAATTTAAATTAAACAAAAATTATATGCAACAGGAGCAATTCACCGAAGGTACAATGTATGGGGAGGAAATAAGATTTAGGCCAATGTCTCATCTTCAAAACAGTCACATTTCAATAGATGATGCAGCGACATGGTTTCAGTGCATATTTGAGCCTATACATTATAATATATGGACTTAAATTGCCATCTGTAAAATGGGGGTGTTGAACTGGAAAAGTTGTTTTCAAATATTATGTGGATAGTTAGATACACTGATTAAAAGTGTGATAGGGTCCTAAAAAGAATTTGGGGGAAATTGAACCACTAGGCTCTAATAAAAAAATAAGTATGAGAATTTCTATCATTAGTACATCAGCAAAGAATTACTGAGATAAGAAAAAGTCAAGATTTGGTATTATAGGACACTAGTCTTGGGAAAGGGAAATTTCAACAAGAAGATATTAATACAAAGAACATTCCAAGCATAAAGAATAACATAAACAAAGTTGGGATGGAAAAATGCAGGCACATGTAAAAAATGTGAAGTTGGCATTACAGAGTACAAGTCAATGAGAAACAAGTTAGTTAGAAATGAAACTGGAAACCTGCATGACGGACACAATCATCTCCAATTTTGAAGATTACTTGGCAGTCATTCCACACAGACTCATGACTTTAAATCTCATCTAGGTGCTTATAATTTCTATGCATACTTCCATTTTTACCCTTTCCTAATTTTCAGACTTATCTAACCAGATGTTCTATAACCATCTCCACTTGGATGTCTTAACAGGTTTCTTTAATCTGGCATGTTCTCCCATCAGTCTTCCCTATCTTAGTAAGTTGTGCCTTCATCTCTAGCCATCTAAATCCTTAAATTTAAAATATCTGTGTGACACATGATATTCTTACCATTCACATCAAATCTGTCATTAATTTTTATAAGCTTCACTTTTAAAGTACATCTTAAACCTAGCAATTTCCCACCACTTCCTGGTCCAAGTGACCATCACCTTTTTTAAAAAGTCAACAGTAATACTCTTTCTCATTTCTTTTTTTTCAAGTTTTGCCTTGTATAGACTGGATTTTTAGTAAGGAACATTTTCTTTTCCATCTCCTTCAGCATCATAATAGGCATGTACATATTAAACCATATGATTTGTTTATCCAGTAAGATATTTTTGATGTCACAGAAGTAAAAGCTTGAAACATATTTGTGTATTTGGTCTTATTCTGTCATGTTTCTGCTGTTCCTAGGAGAGGAACATGTTTGAAATAGCTGCTGGTTAAGAGGAGAGAAACATGAAGTAGACCTTGATACGACCCACATCCAACCTTCAAATGCTTAAGAAAGGCATAATTTTAAATTTTGTGTACTCTTGAGTTTTGAAGTACTTTGTTCCTCAATATAATTGGATGAATTACTTATTGATACATATTTCAGTGGTCCACTAACCACATAGCCAGATTTGTAATGCTGAGATAGGAGCATTGCAATCCATTATTCTCAATTTTAAAATAACTGCAAACACACTTAGAATGAAATATCCAAGTCTTTACATGACTCTCCAGTCTCTGGCTTTTCCTTACTCCATTCACATGAGCCATATGGACTACACAAAGTAAGCCTCCAGCCAAAAGCATTTACACTTCTAATTCTCTCTCTTGCATATTTTCTATATTTACATATTTTACTATTTTACTTTATTTAAATGTTACTTACTCAAACATAACTTACCTTGTAGGGGGCAATAAATCTTAGCTTAGTACTTTAGAGAAAAAATTAGTTTTAATAAGAACAATTCCATAGTTAAAACTCTACCCTGGAAAGTCTCCCTGAGATAAGCGGCGCCCAAGCCTAGGTGACCTCTGTGACCCCACCTAGGCAGGCTCCATCCTCTAGCCCTAGGTAATCATTGTAATGCATAGGTTGTAAATTAAGGGAGAGGGAGGAAACATAATGGGAGAGACATCCATCCTGGTTGAGATGTGCCCTACAGCTGACCTGGGATCCCACAGGTGAAAAAAAACCTTATGGCCACCAGGGACAGCAAAAGTAACATTCCAAACCATTGCCATGGTAACCAAAGATATATATAAGGTAAAAACAAAGACAATTCAGGGCCCTCGTTCCAACCTCGGGATGAGCCCAAACAATAAAGTTCCCTTTGTCCTTAATAAGTTCTTTGATCTTCTGAGGGGCTTATTCCACTCTGCCGCAACAACCGAACCAAACCTAATTATTTCCCAGCTAACACCCTAAGAAACCATTGTCTATCCTATTACCTAGCACTTAGCACTATTTTTAAAATATACATTTGGCTGCTTATGCTCTCCCAATCAAAAGAAAGCTCCATGACAAGTTGCTCTGTCTTGTCCAGTGTCATGTCTCCAGTATGAGCAACTATCTGGTGGATAGCCATTCAGTGAACATCTGTTGAATAGAATGGGAGGAAGAGACAGTTTTGTAGGATATATTAGTGAGAATAAATTATATTTAATCATAGTAGCTAAGAAGTTGTTACAGTAGTTTGTGTGAAGGATTCTGGATAGAGGAAGAAGGACTGGAAGTAAGGTTCCTGTGAGACTGGTTAGATATAAAATCTATGGAGTTTAATGGTTGGCTTCATGTCACAATCACACAATAAGGATAAATCAATCATAGCTACAAAGGGCTTCCACCTAAAGAATCTGGAAAGGTTATGACCTTTGTATATAAATTCACTGTAATAAATGCATCCAAACACCAAATCTGAGCCTTGGGACCATGGAGATAAAACAGAAATAGGCTCTATCTAAATGTTTTTAACTGCTTATAATAAGGAGGCAGAATTTCAATGAAATGTGTTGTGTTATATCACTGATATTTGTATATGGGGCAAAACATATCCACATATCAATATAGAGATATAAAGCACAAGAGTAGAAGTAGGTTCATAAGAAAATGTGAGTTTTGCTCTCTTTATATTGAGAACACACTAAAAATGAAGACTTCTAGCAGTTCACATGATCTAAAATTTGTGGGTAAGACTTTTTGCTAAGTGCTCTATAAGGAGACATCAGTGCCATCAGCAAAGATGGGACTGGGTTGCCAGAGACATCTGATGAGAGCATACAGAACAAAAGAGCAATGATCTAAGAACAGAACTCTTGGAGACTCAATGATCAGGTAATGAGCAGATAAATGTAGGACTGGGAAGCAAATTAGAAGTTATTGGGTAGTAAAAGATTAACAAAAAGAAGAGGGGACTTTTAGAGCAAATGAAAAAATAATTTGAGAAACACAAAATATAAATAAAGAGCTAAATAAAAATAGATAATAGGAAATAGGTAGATAGATTTTGTTCAAATGGGAATGGGACAAAGAGATACGTGGAGAGGGAGGGAAGGGAGGTAAAGGGGATGGAAAAAAGAATTACCATGTGCTACGTACATGTACCAACTCCCCACGAGGAATGGAAATTTGTTAATATTGGCAGATATTTTTATAGGTCTCTCAATTTGTACTGAACTAAGGGGAAAATAACAGCTCTTCATCCACTGATTTATTTTCTTGCAATTTTTCATTGAGAACCTACAACAATATGGCAAGTACCATACTTCACATTAATGGATACCAAGGTCTTTCCCTCATCTGGTCTTTGGACTAGTTGGAAAGATATGTACTGAACAAACAATCAAAACTACATACATAAGGTGGAATCACCAAAATGACTGAGAAGGACACGCCAGCCTTCATTCACCCTGCAAAGAAATAGAGATAGCTATTCACAAACCTATTAGCCCAGATAGTGCTTAAAAATCCACTAAAAATCTGCAGCAACACAGTGGTGGAATAACTGAAATAACAAATACATTTAAAAGAAGCATATTCACAGAGAAAATATTACTGGTGAGATTGTCATGAGAAGAAATGACAGGACATGGACAAGAATTTAAAAAGAAAGCTATTAATAGAGGCCACACTGGTCTTCAGTGGTTTGCACTATAGAGGACCCTGGCATCTATTTTCACTGACATGACAAATGGCCATTCACACCAGGTAGTCCCAGAGAAGATGATGTGGTTGTACATGTTTCTACCACAGAAGAATTTGCCACCATTCAGTGGCTTCAGGTAAAGAGCCTCTATCTCTCATATCCCCAGTCAAGCACCAAACCCAGAGCTTAAGCGGTTCTATAAACACCTACACTCCAGACTGAGGTTCCACAGATTCATTGACCAACCTGTATCTCAGCAATCACCATGATGAGCTAGTTCATATTTCTTTGTCTTAGATCCAAACCCTTGTTTTGTGTGTCTGTGCTTTGGACACAGGTTGATCTCTACAGGAGAGCTAGACATTGCCTGGCCCCAGTGCCAAGTTAATTATGCCTATCAGTACCATTGTTCTTGAATTTTCTGTCTATTTTGCAAGCAACCACACCTTGAATTCTGTTAATAATATGGCAGCAAGGCTGGTGATACCTTAGGCAATGGGGTCATCATTTCCTTGAACCCTAAGCCCAATAAATCCTCTATGAATATTCATGTTATAGATCTGTGGTCACTACCTGCTAATATCACTACCACTGCCACCACCAATAAGACCACAAAGTCACAAACAGTGCCAAGACTGTACTATCACCTGTAATTTTTTTGGTGGTTAGCGAGACAGAAAGAGAGAGATTCTAAAGACCTTAAGCATTACCACTAAAGACTACAACAAACCTTTGCTGTTACTGAGGGCAAGTAGCGCATTGGCCATGGAGAATCATTAGAATCTACACTGACACAAATCCAGTTCACAGAATTATATAGAAACTATATATGGGAAAAACTCACTGTCACCAGAATGGCTGCAGCCTTTCCAGAAAGCACCTTTGCACAGTGAAAAAATAGCCTATAAATAAGGCAAGTGGTGGCTCTTCCACTAAATATATAAACATCAACATAAGGCAAAAATAAACACAATCATCAAGAAAAATCACCATGGAAGGCATACAATAATCTCTCTGAAGCTTCATGCAAAGAAAAGCTACAAGAATATCACAACAAAGAATTTAAAACAATGTATTTAAGGAAGCTCAGAAAATTTTATGAAAAGCAAAGAAACAATTCAATGATGTCTAGAAAATAATGAATGAAAACAATGAGAAATAAATTTAACAAACATTGAAATTATAGTTAAGAAAACAAGTTTTGGTGCTGGAAAATACAATGAAAAAATGAAAAATGAAGTAGAGAGCATTGACAGCTCTATCGATCAAGCAGAAGAGAGAATCCATGAAATAGAGACAGGATATGTGAAAATACACAACCTGAAGCAAACCAGGAATACAGCAATGCTATATTGATTACAAATATCTTATACCTTTAAAATGAATGTTGAAAAACAAAGCTTTATGTATTATATCACTAGCGTAAGAACCTGAAAGTGTGAATATAAATTAGGAAGTATGAAAGGAAACTGCTCAAAAGTAAACAACAAATGGGATGAAGGGAAGGAGAAAAGGAAGAATGGGAAAATTATGCCTGTATGTATGTATATGCAGGATGGCTCACAAGGTTCTACTATTAACTTATGTCACTTTAGGGCAAGGAACAGTTAATGATTAGTTGTTTGATCAATATTGTATGTCTATATGTGTTTTCCTGAGCAAACACTTTGAAGTTATCAATATGTAATATAACAACCATTGTTAATTCCCTGTCACTCTGTCTATAATACAGTTTTTTTTTGTTTTTTTTTTTATTTTAGAAACA
>PVLD010035765.1:0-11511 GCA_004027595.1 Dinomys branickii | reverse complement strand
TGTTCTAGATAGAAGACCTTTGTCTGAGGGACAGCCGAAAGAAAACCCACAAATTGGGAAGCCCTTTGATTTTCAAACTGGTATTTCTCCCATAGGGCTGATTAGGTAGCCTACCAACTTCTATTTCTGCTTCTTTCAAGGGTCTTGTCATTCTTTCTAGTGGATCTGGAGTTCACGAACTTTTTTTAAAAAATTGATAATGATACAGTCTTTCATAACAGAAGTCACTCAACCTCACTGTAGAAAATTTCAATGGCACATAATAAAGAATGTTTCTTATCCATATCCCATTACCCAGCAATGACTCTAATACTAGTTTGTAATAAGTTTCCTTAGAGATATTTCATTCATAAAGGTGCATTTTATTTTTTTAATTTTAAAAATTTAACTGATACATAGCAATAAAAATTGTACCTTCTTATGGAGTATCATGATATTTCAGTACATAAGTATATTTTGTAATGTTCACATCAGGAAATACATACCTATTGAGAGATTTATCACTTCTTTGAAGTGGAAACATTCAAATCCTGGTTTTTAGAGGCAGATTTTAAATATAATGAGTTTCATATTGCATAGTGACTTGAACGTCTTTCATTTTTAACTCAGATTTTTAGCATGAGTCATTCAGTCCTAAAAATCATTTGATAGACTAGAAAAATTTCATTCATTTATCTTCCGAAAGCAATACTTAGAGAGTAGAAAATTCTTTAATAGCCTGAGATGGAAAACAAATAATCCATGATCCCCTATCTGAAAAGTTGGATAATACAATCTTCCTAAGGACAGGAACTATAGTTGTTTTGTACTTTTGTGCTCACCATTGCAGTTTTGGCACACTGATGAAGTAGTGTTTAGTGTTTAACAGTGTTCTTTCAATATATATTTTTTCAACAAATGAAGAAATTATTCATTCTTTCTTGTAAACATAGTACTTTTTCATAATGCTAAAATGGTGTTACATGAATTTACACGACTTTTTAACATTCCTTTTAGCACTTTATGGTGAGCAATAACTATGTTATTACAGTGGTTTTTTTTGATAATTCAAAAAATATTTTGTTGTTTAAAAACTTTTTAAAATTTTATTTTACAGATAAAAGAATGTAAACCCGAATAACACAAAAACAATAAGGAAATGCAAAATTATAGAGAAGATAGTAGGGAATTGACAATGGATGCTGTATTACATAATATTATCTTCACATATGTTACTCATTTATAAACCAGAATATTGCAAAAACAATAAAGGAACTACACAATTATACAGAAGATATTGGGGAATTAACAATGGATGCTGTATTACATAAGGATATCTTCACTTTTGTTACTCAGTTATACAAATAATGGTTTGTTCGATTAATCAAACAGTTTTCTCCACCCTCATCTCCGTTGTTCTCCCACCCAATCAGTCGTCTTCCCTCTGATAATAAGTGTACTTTTTGGTTTATTTACTCTCTTGTGCTCTCACATTGGGAAGGCACATGGCTGCTTCAAATTATGCTGTAACAAACATGGGTGCATTCAAATTAATATGGCACTAGGTGGAAAAGCACTCATCCTCAAAGATGGTACATAGGCAGGGGACCAGACACTATGGTCAGTACCCCATTGATAAGTCCTCAAGGCCCTCGGGGGTCTGGTCAATCCCGCAGGGTTGCCCCAGTGGCCTGTTGGGCTCCACCACAGTGAGGCGCTTCTGGGGGCCCAGTCGAGTTCACAGGGTCTCCCCTGTAGACTACTGGGCTCTGCCCCAATGAGGTGCTCCTGGGGGCCCAGTCGAGTCCTTGGGGTCACCCCTGTGGACGGCTGGGCTCCACCCCATGAGGCCTTCCTGGGGGCCTGGTCCAGGTCCTCAGGATTTTTATATAGCCTGCAGGGAGCCCCCTTCCCCCCTCATGTTGCTGAGCTCCCTGTCAAGGCCCTTGGGGTCTCCTCATAGGCAACCAGTGTGTCCCTGCAGGCTGCCTATGACTCTTTGGAAGCTATCCCCATCCAGCTAGAGGACGGGGTTTGCACCCTACTTCTAGGTCTTTGCCTCCTCCCACCTCTTGAATCTCTAGTGCTGCTGCTCTCTGCCCCTTACACAGCTGGGCATTGGGCGCACTTACAATGCTGGTCACAAGTGGTGTGAGGTCTTCCCCACTCATTGAGGTAGTGCAGGGTGTGTACTAAGTTGTTAGTTCTAGGAGATAATTTGGGAAGTTTCTCGGGTCTTTTGTGTATAGTATGTTGTCATCTGTCGGACTCAGGGACTGCTGCTTTTCATATAATTTGCTGCTATGGGTTCCTACAAGGTTCATATAGGCAAGCAGTATGAAGTCCCTCTTGGTGCTCATATTAGTAGTTTACAGTGGGCCCTGAAGCCTGTGGACTCTTCCTGTTGCTGTCGGGAACACGTGTTGGGTGCGGGGCAGTGCCAAGACTCCAGGTGCTCACAGAGGGAGTTCAGGGTGGGAGCTGAAGCCCAGTAACTCAGCTAGTGCCTCCTGCTTGGTGTTGGAGTGAGAAGGGTGCAGATCATCTGTCCCACCTCCATCTGCACCTCACTCTTGCTGATGTGCTCCAGATCCCATTTGTTCATTTGTTGGATCCTTGGGAATTGCTGTGGCACAAGAGTCATTGCTGCTGCTCTCTGCCGCTCTCTGGTCGAAGTTGCTCTCACAGGGGAGAGGTTGCAGGCCACAGCCTTGGGGCAGGTGCTGAGCTGGGTGTGGCAGGCTATGCACTGTCTGCTGTCTCCGCCCTGCCTCGAGGCGCCAACCAGAGCAGGTCAGTGCAGGGTAGGCACAACTGCTCCAGCGACTGTTGTTCCTTTTCATCATCTAGCTGGGTTTGTCAGCACCTCCCAACAGCTGCTGCTTCCTTTCCAGGCTGTGCTCTCTTCACTTTTGTTTTGGCCCAGCTCTCAGGGAAGATTTTGCTCTCCACAGGCTGAGATGGGAGGCTCCTGCGAGCACAAGCTTCTGAAGCTGAAGCTGTGAATGTAGGAATGAAGGAGCAGGCTGAGGGTGTGTATGGAGGGTTGACTCCCTCTTTCTTCTCCTCCTCCTCCTCTAACTGTGCCATGGCAGTCGTCCAAGCTTTCCTCTGGGAGAGGTCTTGTTTGCTCTTTCTGAGGGCTTCAATTCTCATTTCAAATCCTTCCTGGGACCAGTGGACCCAGTTCTCGCCTTCTTGTCATTCTCATGTTGCTATAATCCAGTGTCTGGGTGGCAATCTTCTGGGAGGATCTTTCTCTGCTGCTTACCCAGTCACCATCTTCCTGGAAGTCCATACAATGTTTTTAAAAGCATGCTTATATCTGGTAATCTGAATAACTAATTTGAAGACAACAACATGCAATATAACAACCATTGTTGAATTCTTACCATCTTATTTAGTGAAGCTCTGTATTGTTTCTAATTTTTTAAAATTACTTTTTATTCTGTTTAATTGATCAATCTTGCATTCTTACATCTGGTAATGTGAGCAACTTCATTGAAGATAACAAGATATGTACTGTAACAGCCATTGTTAATTCCTATCACCTTGTTTTGAAATCCTGTATCATTTTTATTTTTTTGTCTTTGTTGTTGTTATTTTGTTATTTTTTTCCTTTAAAAAACTTTTGATTGCTGTCTTATACTCTCTTCCAGTGCATCTGCTGTTTCATTGTTTTTCTAAGGGCAGGAAACCATTCTGTAAACCAGTTTGTGGACTCTGACAGGGTGGGAACCTGAATATTGGTGTCCTCTTGGACGAGCCACAGATGAAACAGGTAGAAAATGGAGGGTATAATAATAGCATCTACTTCTTGTGGTGGTAGTCAACATAAGTAACACAACAGATTTCTACTTGGTTCCTGGTAGTCGTAGACATCATATAATTATCATTGTTACTTATCTCTGATAATGTACATGGTAGGTACAGATTTTCAAGCCATGACACTGACTGAGATTTTTTAATGAAATGTACTCTTCAGATTTACTTATATTAGATAACTTCTCTTTAATTTCTCATTGCTTCATTCTGGTAGAAAATACACTAGTGATTCTTAGGGAAATTCAGTGAAGAGGAAAACAGTGATATGTTCTTCAAAGTTTATTTCTCCATTAAATGAATATTTTGTACATACCTGCTTTTTTACCATCTCAGATTATTTATACTAGATTGCTAAAGTAGATTTACTTGAAAACATAAACACTTTTAAGTTTCTTAGTGCATATTGTGGTAAACATCATACTGATAGAGAGAGAGTGAGAGAGAGAGCGAGAGAAGGAGGGAGAGAAATGGAACCCAGCAACAGATCTACACACATATAGTTAATTGACATAGGAACAAAAGCAAATAATAGACCAAAATAGTCTTTACAGCAGATGATACTGAAACAATTGGGCATCCATATGTAAAAAATTAATCTAGATACAGACTTTTGACCCTTCACAAAAGTTTATTCAAAATGAATCACAAACCTAAATGTAAAGCTCAAAACTATGACAATCCTAGAAGATAACAATAAATAAATGACCTTACCTTTGGTGATGACTTTTTAGATATAAAACCAATCCATTTTTATTGTTAAGCTGGACTTCATTAAAATAAAAAATTTTGACTCTTGACCCCTGACAAATTCAGGAGTATGAAAGGACAAACCACAGGGAGTAAATACTTTCAAAAGACATATAGATAAATGACTATAATCCAAAGACATAAGTAACTTAAAATTCAACATTAAGAAAGTGAACAATCCTATTTATATTGGGAAAAACAGAGAAAGAAAAATACCACATGATCTTATTTGTGGATGTTAAATGTTGATCACATCAGAGTTGAGAGTAAAATAGAGGTTACTAGAAGCTAAAAGGGATGGGGAGGGGGTATATTGAGAAGATTGATAATGGGTACCAAAATACAGAGGGAGTGGGAAAGTAGTTCTAATATTACATAACATAAATGAGCAATTCTAGTCTATATAAAATTTTTAATTTCAAAATAAATAGAGGAGAAGTCTGAAGGCTCCTAATACATAGAAATGATAATACTTGAGGAGGTGAAACTAAGTTACTCAGATTTGGTTATTACATATATATATGAATCCAATTACAACACTATACCTCATAAATAAGTACAATATTATGTCCACTAAAAATTACGAATGAGCTAAAATCTGTAACAGACACTTCATCAAATAAGTTTGTAAATGACAGGCATAAGAAAAGATGCTCCACATCATTTGTAATTAGACAATTTCAAATTAAAATAACAGTTAGATACTACTACATCCCTGTTAAAATGGCCAACATCCAGAACTCTGTCACCACCAAATGCTGGCAGCAATGTGAGTTAACAGGAATTATTCATTGCCGATAGGAATACAAATGGTACCTTGAAAAGCAGTTTGTCAGTTTCCTGAAAAACTAATTATATTCTTACCAAATGCTCCAGGAGTAAAACATGTTGGTATTCATCTAAAGAATTTTAAAACTTATATCTACAGAAAAACCTACACTCAAATGTTTTCATAACTTTATTTATTATTGCCCAAATATGGAGCAATCAAGGTATCCTTCAGTGGATAAATGGACTAACAAACTTTGGTATGCAGAGACAATGGATTATTATTTAAAGCCAAAAAGAAATTAGCTATCAAGCCAGGAAAAGAAATGGAGGAAGCTTAAATTCATGTTACTAAATAAAAGATGCCAATATGAAAAAATTATATAATGCATTCTAAATATATAACATTCTAAAAGATATAAAACTGTGTTTTTAATGGTTGTCAGAGGTTACAAGGAAGAGAAGAATAGGTAGGCAGAGCACAGAGGAATTTTAGGGCACTGTAATTACTCTGTATGATACTATAACGATGATATACATTATTATACATGTGTACAAACATAGAATATACTCCAAGTGGTGCAAAGCTCCCCTTTGGTTACTTACTTACTTATTTATTTATTTTGTCTTTTTGAGACAGGATCTCACCATGCAATTCAGCCTGGCCTTGAGCTCACTTTGTAGCCGAGGCTGGTCTTGAACTCGCAATGATCCTCCTGCCTCAGCCTCCCGAGGGCTGGGATCACAGTTGTGTGCCACCATGCCCAGCTCCCATTGGTTACTTACTCCCTATACTTTCCACTTGGGGTAGAACTTCCCTGGGCAGGTATATTTTCCCTGGTTTGGGCTTTTCAAGCCTTTGCTCTGACTTTGCCTAAGCCCTGGTGTCCTTGTTTTGGTACCACTTGTAGCAAATTGGTCTATGCTGGTCCCAGGTCCCTGCCCATATACCACCCTTGGGGAACCAGCCCACTCCAGTCTTTCTCCACTCAGGGGTCACTTATAGGGACCCAGTCCTTCTAGATTTTCACCCTGACCCCAGGGTGAATGAGGATGAAATACAGACACAGAGTCAGTTTAGCATTGCAGGCAGCCTGGGGGCTCTTGCCTTTAGTAGGCAGAGGAGCCTTGAGCATCTGGCTTATCCTACTTTTATTCACTCAGACTCAGGAACAAGCAATTAAAGTAACCCAAGATTTTTTTTTTATTTTTTAAAAAATAAAAGTACAAAAACATATTAACAAACAGACACCAATTAGCACAAAAATAGTACAATCACAACTGATCTACAGACAAGGTGACATGGTCTCAACAGTAGTAACCCAAGATTTATCTGTCTCCTGTTATCCATTAGTACGTGCCCAGGTAAATAACCTGATCACAGCTGTATGAGAACAAATTCTCCTAACTGGTCTCGCACAAGTGTGTACATTAGTGTTCATAACGAAGAAATGGTCCTGGGAAACTCCAACTTGATGATTTTGCTTTTATTTGCATAACTTTTATATGCAATACTGTAATGTATCATTGAACATTACAGTACAATGAGCTGTATAAACAAGGTGTACTGTACAAAAAAGTCATTATGGCTCTGTAAACAAGATGTACAGAATTGTACAAAAAAAGGCAGTTGTAAGTCCAAGTGGTGGGTCATATGTCCAAATATTCATTAAATTGTATGTCATTAAATGAAGAATATCTTCATATGGTATTGAGTCTTTTGTGTTTAGTTTCTTTGGTTGAACATGATTGTCTTGTGTTTCAGCCACACTCTTGGGCATGGTAGTTATTTAATCATTGTACTGCTACTTTGTATTCCATCATATGAGTACAGCAAAAATTCTTCATTATTCTCATAAATATTTGAGTCATTTTTTTATCTGGGATATTATATATTATGCTATATGAAAATTCTTACATAAATTTTGGTTATAATTATATTCATGTATGTAGATTTCCCTAAATACTTCCATAGATAATGTGCTACTAGATCATAGGACACTGTATATATTCAGCTTTATTAGATGCTACTGAAGAGATTTTCTAAATGGTTATATCAATTTGCACTCCCAGTAGGTCTATGTTACACACTGTAGTTCTCAATATTCTCTCTAAAATTTAGCATTTTTTTAATTTTTAATCACTCAAGTTGACATGCAGGGTAATACCATTATAGATATAATTTCCTAATCTCCTGTGATATCAAGTATATCATATTTTTAAATCATTTGAAATCTTTTTCCAGTATTTATTCTATACTTTTGCCTAGTGATTTATTTCTCTTGTTTATACTAGTTTTTAATGTTATTTGTACAGCCTAAGAACATTTTGGAGATATGTATTATAAATAGTGTATCCTATTGTATGGGTCACCATTTCATTCTCTTAAGTTTGTTGGTGAACAGTTCTTTGTGTTAGCTATAAAAAGTAACTATCAATTTGTAACCTTTATAGTACTGGCAGTACTGCATATACCTTTACAGTATCTGCATATACTGTCCATATATTTAAAGTTTAAAAAGTTTTTCTGGCTGTTTGAGCTTTGCTTAAAATGTTTGTCCTTAGGTTATAAACAAAAATTTCATTCTTATAGTAAAAAATACAAAGTTTCCTGATCACAATATATTAAAACTACAAAGTATAAATAAATTCAGAAAGCACGTAGAACCTTCCACCTAAGTTTTTAAAAAATTCTGTAATGAAAACTCCTGGATAAAAGATAGGATTTGAAGATAAAAGGATAACAAAACCTTGTATATAGTAATCTCTGGCATACATTTAAAAATTATCAGAGAAAAAAATAACATAGTCTTAGACATTTTCAACAATGCAATGAAAATAATAAAAACGATGTAATTGAATTCCCACCTCAAAAAATGAGAAAAGGAGCATGAAAATAAAGCAAAAAGAAAGCACAAAGAAGGAAATAGTAAAGGAAAAAGTGAGTTGTGAGTAGAGGAGATAAAAATATTAGATCTCATTAATAAATAGATTTTTAAAAAAATGACAAAGTAAACAAAAAACTGGTTAATCTCATTTAAAAACACTGGAGAAATTCCAAATCTATAAGAAATAAGGAATAACAACAGTTGAACAGGAGTACTTTTAAAAAATCGTAAAATAACATGAGAGAAACTTTCAATGGTATCCTGCAACTCTGGTGAGTTATAGAAACTCCTGTCCAAGGAGATTGTAGGACCACAGAGGATAAAGATCTACAGTGTATTGTGTGCCTAAGGAGAGTCCCTAGGAGAAAAGGCTCTTCCAAGGTTTAACAGAAAGCAACTTGGTCAAGCAATAACCATGACTTATCCAGATGGCTGACAATGACTGAAGAACTAAGAGGTGCTATACATGGTTCCAAGGTAACCACAAGAGGTATAAAACAATGCCAACTACACTAGTAACTGATTACTGTTCTGGGATAATGTGCTGTATAAGATTAAGTTGCTATATGCAGGGATTTAAAATCTTTGCACTTTGAATCTTTAGCCTAAATCAAGCATGTTCATCTAGAATGAAAAGGGTTCAAAATTAAAAGGGTCTTCTACAGAATCCTCCAAACACAGCTCCTCTAACTCTAACTGACCATCCATCGCTTGTAACTACAAAACAGAAAAGGGTGTGGCTGAAGCTGGAGATTAATCACATGTGTGGGGCCAGAGCAAGGGCAGCCTCAAGAGCACAGAGCACCTGAGGCAACGCACATGAATAAGTTGTTCTAGCTTCAGGAATAAAGACTGCCTGAGGAGTCACATGAATAAGCTGCTATAGTCTCAAGAACACTAGGCACCCAAGGTAAACCACGTGGATAAACTGTTAGGCAGAGGTTTTTCACATGACACAACCTCTTGAGTATGTAAATTAATGCACCACAGCCTTTTGGGCCTCCCTTCTCCCTCTCTCTCCTTCTCCTCCTCACTCTTCTTTCTTCCTTACTTCTTCCACCAGGAGGAAAGGTTCCATCTGGACTTGTGCTTTATATTCTGACTCTTGTCCTTTTTTCTCCATCCTCTCATTGTCCTCATCCTGGAACTTTGAGAGCTGCAGGGGACATGGCAACCTATGCTTCTCTCCTTTCTTCCTAGAGTCAACAACAAGAGGATTACTGAGACATGTTTTCAACTAAGAGTTTTAAAATTATCATTTTATTTATTGTTAATATGTTAAGTATCACGCTGAATGCAAAAAATCTTACTCTTTTTTCCTTTTGTGACCTTCCATAATATTAAGCAGACAAAAATATAAAAAAAATAAGATGTTTCTATTTACCTATGTGAAATGTATAATTCTTTAAGAAAATACTGTTTAACAAAATTGACTGCATTAAAGGTAGAAAACTTAAGCAGACTAATTTCCTTTTTATAAAACTTTTATTTTCATTAATTCACATTTGCAGTACATACTGATTACATTCATTATAGAGAATTGGTACATGTACATAGCTCAACTCTTTTATCCCCTCAACTCTCCTTGATTCCAGCATCAGATTCATTAATTTATCTTAAAATTTCTTATAAAGTTGCTTATCATTCATGTACATTAACTGCCAGACTAATAGGCCACAACTATATAAAACCCATAACACAATTATACTAAATCAAGGTACAATTTTAGAAACTTTGTCCATGATAGATTACAATAATTTTTTTCCTATTGTCTTTTATTTTGCACTTTATTTATATATTGAGTTACTCTTATAAGAAAAAGAGTGCAATATTTAAGCTTGCGTGAAAAAGACTAATTTCCATAGAAATAATAAAAGATAAGATTATAATTATCCCATTAAAAGTATCAGACCACAAATGTAACTATGATGTACTGCAGACATACACTAAAAAGGAAAATTTAATAATATTTAAAATCACATAGTTCCATTGTTCCATACATTTTTCCAGAAATTAAAGGGAACTTCAAAAGAATGAAAGAAGGGAAAATACATATATATGTATACACAAGATAGCTAAGATAATTATACTACTAATTTCTATTGCTTTATTGAAAGGAACAGTTAATGTTTGTTTGTTCAATCTTACATGCCCGTATTTGTTTATCTGAGTAACCAATTTGAAGATAACAATATGTAATATAACAACTATTGTTAATTTCCATTCAACTTGTCTGAAATTCTGTATTGCTTTTATGTTTTGTTTATGGCTGTATGGTCGCTAATGCTTTCATTTTTTATTTTTAAAATAAAGAATATAGCTAAGTGGAATAAGCACCTGCCTGCCAAGTGCAAGGTCCTGAGTTCGATCCCCAGTACTGCAAAAAAAGAAAAGGTAACTTCACAATTTCTGTTATGAAGAAACTAAAACATTGATACTTAAATTAAGTGTATGAAGACACTACCAAAAATTACAGACTATTACTTATTAATATTGTGTATTACACATGTACACACACAATCTTTATACAAAATCCATCATCTTTCTTAATAGTGAAACTAAATATATTTTACATTAATATTTTATTTTATTTTATTTATTTATTTATTTTAAAAGTAAAAGCACAAAAACATACTAACAAACAGACACAAAGTAGCATAAGAAATACTACAATCAAAATTGATTTACAGACAATGTGACATGGACTTAACAATGGTTGTTGCTTTACCTATTGATATCTTTGAAGTGTATATTCATGAACACAAATACAGACATGCGAAATTGGTCAAACAATTAATCATCTCAACAACAGGCAAAAAAAGAAAAAAAGAAAAAAAAAAGAAACCAGAAAGCATTAACAAAGAGGCACAAAGTAGTACAATAACAGTAAGATCAGAATTGAAATATAGACAAAGAATCAGAAAACCAACAGTAGTTGCTACTTTGCAAATTGATATCTTCGAAGTGTGTGCTCAGGATAACACATATAGACATACGAGATTGATTGAATAACCTGTCATCAACTATTCCTTAGCATTAAGTGATATAATACAATAGTAGAACCATGTTAGCCCTCCTGCACATATGTCTATACATATATACATACATATATTTTTGCCTTTTTTCTCCTTTCCCTCGTCCCATCTGCTCCTTGCTTTTGATCAGATTTCCTTCATGTCTCTTAGTTTATATTCCCACCCTCAGGTTCTTACACCAGTGATACAATACGTTGCCTGCTCATGTACTGCTGATTTATTTCACTTATGAGTATGGACTCCAGTTTTGACCACTTGCCTACAAAGTC
>PVLD010035764.1:0-11512 GCA_004027595.1 Dinomys branickii | reverse complement strand
TGTTTAGATATATTGTAAAATACTAGATAAGGTGCCGCATAACTTTAGGCTCAGCCAAAAACCTACAGAATTGTACCTTTGTGTTCTGTTTGTTTACCTTTCAAATATCAATTTAAATGTGATATATTATAATGAACATTATCTACTATACCTTTAAGACACCTATAGTCTACACATTTAGAAAAAAAGATTATAAATTATAGTAGCAGATGTATATCCATAATTTTTAAAAGTCTCCTGGAAAAATGTAGCATATTTTGAAAGACTGAAAGAGTTAATTATATCATTAATTCTTACCATATACTTGGCAGATAAAAGATTTGGACTAGTGGTAAGAAAGTTGTCATTTTCTTTGTTTCGCTAATGTTTGTACTGTTAATATTGTCTTCAGCTTTCAGGTTTATTTTTGTTATAACCTATTAACTGAATTACAATGAAGGTCAACAAAGAAGAGTTAGAATTACTGTCAACAAATACACCGTAAAGAAATATAAGACACATTCTAGGTCAAGAGACCATCTGCAGCATCTTTCTGTTAGAACAGCATAAAAGTTGCTCCATAAAATAAGCAGAAGTCAGTGTATAGAGAATAAAGAGGAAGTCTTTTTTAAGGATAGTTTTAGGAGCAAGTCTTTTCTCCTATTTAAAATATATTCTCTGAGTTATTATTATTTGACAAAAGGGATATCATGATCTGTTGTTTTACAAATCTTTCTCCATTATAATTCCATTCTGTTTGCACCACTTGGGAAATAATATGCATATAGACAGTCTTGTAACCCACAAAACAGAATACAACTTTGTTCTACACTACTTTATCACTTGACATGGGAATTAGCTGTTTAAGTGTCTTTACCAATGACTAGTTTGGGGGATGAAACAGGGGTTCATAAGCAGGTAAGGTAAGTTTGACTGTACTGATCAATACACTTCTAAGGGTCTAAACATAATCCATCATGAATTTCAGCATCTCCTTTTCAAAACTTTCCCCAACAATGACATCTGGAAAGGATTTCAGTGTGAGTAATATCTTGGCAGTAGTTAATGTAGATTGAAACGGCAAACACAGAAAGTGTGAAATTTGAGTAGGATATAGAGTTAATCATCCAAGAATAAGATGATGAACCTTGTATTAGGCTGAAGGCAGTAAGTCTGCCAAGCAAAAGATCACAGAATTTAATTCCTGACGAGACACTAAACTAACATCAGGTGCTGACTTTTAACCATAAACAAAACATAGTAACTCCAAAAACAAATGCCCAGGGGATTTGAGGAATCTATTAAATTAATACTATTTGAGTGAATTCTGTGACATAAAAGAAGCTTTTAGGTGGGGAGAGAAGAGAGTAGCTCATAATAGTTGAGAAACATGAAGAAAAGATAAGGTAGTTGAGTGTTCTTCCTATTGGGCTTTGCTTTTTAGTGTTTATCCTCTCTTATCTTTCTTTCCCACATTTCCCTAGGCAGACAATTAGTTCACTTGTTAACACTGCAAAGAAGAAAAACAGTCCACAGGCAGGAAGTTTTTCCAAGATAGTGGACTACAAAGGCTTATAACTTTTCATCATAAAGGGAATGGTAAAACTGGACAAAATAACATGAACAATAACTTCAAAGCTCTGTAAGTCAGGAAAAGATTAAAACAAGTTAAGACATATTTATTCATGAAAGCATACCACATCTTTGGTATGAGGAGTGGGAATACATTCTTGCCTGAAGCTTCCCTTGTTACCTGCACCCAGCAGTCCAGTTGATTCAGTAGTTATAGAAAAGCTCTCTGTGAGAACAAATTTACTAGGTTTCATGGTGACTTATCCTGACTTCTTATTAGAAACAGTGAACAACAGAGACAGTAAAATGACATATTCAAAGCATAAAAGACAAAAAAAGGCAAACAAAAACAAAATCTATTCAACAATATATTAAAAAGAAAATACATCCACGCTATGTGGGTTTTATTGCAGGAGGGCAGGGTTGGCTTAACATTCAAATATAACTCAGTGCAATTCAATATACTAATAAACAAATAAAAACGCAAAATAATTAATGCATGCATAAAAATATTGGACAAAGTGTAACATCAATTGCACACAAAATATTGCAGGACACTAAAGACAGAATAAAGTTATTCAACCTGATAATGGCCCTCTTTTAAAAGCTTTCATTTCACATCATAATTAATATTGAAAGACAAAAAGCTTTCTCCCTAAAATGGGCAACAGGACAAGAATATCTGTTCTAAACATTTTTTAACACTGTATTGAAAAATTTAGTTATGCAATAAGCAAGAGAAAGAAATAAAAATCATCTACCTTGGAAGGAAGAAACAAAATACTCACACTTTAAATATAAACAAATTAATGTTCAGGATCTTTTACTAAAGTTCATTTTAATAACAAATATGCAAGAGCAGAAAAAAATTTGGAAAACATGTTTTTGGCTTAAACTTAGTAATAACTTTTCAAAAAGATACAAAATATAAAAGTCACAAATGTAATATTAATGCATTTGACTACATAAAATATGACTTATATTAACAGAAGATATCCTTAATAAAGTTAAAAATTAAAAGTTGGGGAAATTTTGTGATGTTAAAATCTAATAGGGTAATAGTACCTATAATATAAAATGAGTAAACTCTTTCAACTAAAAATATGTCGGTAACACAACAAATAATTTGACAGTGTGTAAATATACATCATCAAAAGAAAGCCAAAGTACTTTACATACACATAAAAACTGAAGTCAACTCTTCAGCACTGAACAATTATAAATTAGAAAGAATGCATATGGGTTTGGAGTACACCAATAAAACAGAATAAACACTTGAATCTGAATAAAATAAGGGTTGACAACATCAAACCGCACGGAAACTCATAGCTTGGAATCTCACAGTAAGAGCTAGACTGGCTATTTGAATTCAAGAATTCAAATCATAAGTGCTGGCAAGGCTGTGGGGGGGGAGGCGAACCTGTCTGCATTGTTGGTGATAATATACACTAGCATAACGGCTATGGATATCAATATGGAGGTCCCTCAAAAACGTACAATTAGAAATTCCATTTGACTCAGCTATTCTCATTCTAATAATCTTTCTGAAAGAGTTATAGACATGATAATATCATGATGCATGCCTACTTATGTTTATAGCAGCAGAGTTCATAATAAGTAAATCTTGGAAGTGGCCTATATGTGTATTACCAAATGAATGAAGAAGGAAAGTGTTTTTATACACATTGGCATAATACTCTGCCATAAAGATGGATAAACTTGAATCATTTGTAAGAAAATGGTTGCATCTTGAGACCATATTGTTAAGTGAAATAAAACTGGCACAGAACCTGAAATATCACATATTTCTCTTGTATGAAAATCCTAAAATACAAATCAAGAGAAAAGCAAAGGATAAATAATAATAGATGGGGAGATAGATTTTTCTCAAAGGGGAAGTTGTCCAAGAGATGGAGGGAGGGAAGCTTTAGGGGGGAAATAGGGGAAGGAGATGATAAAAGGAATTAAAATATGGTAACATACATGTACCAACTGCCCACAGGGTATGTAATCAAATGTACTGCCCACATACACTAATAAATACTAAAAATGCAATAAATGTCATAGGTTAGTGTCAACATTCTGTCAAATGATTTGGAATATTTATTTTGGATCACAGAAAGATGATGATGTTCTCTATTATAGGCGGGACAACGTATTTATCATTATATTAGTCAGGGACAACTATGTGAATTTACTAAATGGAATTTCTTCATATCAGGAAAATTTATTATTATTATTATTATTATTATTGTTATTGTTATTATTAAGAACAACATATCAAATGCCTAGCATGTGCCTGGAATATAGGAAACACTGAAGAATATTTTGTGAACTGAATATAATTATCAAAGCCTTTTTTTTTGCTTTTTCTCTTACTATAACTTTAAAATAGTTGGAAAACATAAAAAATATCTGTGCACAGAGTAATGCCAGTGTAGCACTCTGTTCCTCTCCACCTGTCACTAATGCACCAGTTATAAGATAGGAAATGCAAAGTAACTGCCATGTAAGCTGTTATCTTTTGTTTTTTTGCTCTCGGGTGATTCAGTTAACATAATGGTGGGTGGGAACAGTGTTCAGATTTTGTGAATATTGTTGACTGCTGAGATTGTGACAGATCATTGTGTACTTGAACAGTTATTCCAACCCTATAATGGTGAAGAACTCCTCACATATCTTGGCTTATTTGCTTTCCTGACATATGAAGATGATTAATAGTAAATGAAAACATGACCAGATATAACAAAAATCTCCCCATGACCTAGTGGATGACTTTTATATTTGCCTCAGTGCTTTGCAATTCGGGGGCTGCCTGCCACCCAGATTTAGAGGCTCTGAGGTAAAACTAAACCATTATAAAGGAGGTGAGAGATTTTTATTCCACTCCCCTGACTGCTGAATTACATCTGTGACCTTCAGGTATACAGAAAACCCCACCACTGCTGGCGGTTAATGACCATTGACATTGGATTACATATAGAAAAAAAAATTTTTTATTTATTTTTTTTTTGAGGCAGGGTCTCACTAAGCAGTTCATGCTGGCCTTCAGCTCACTTTGTAGCCCATGCTGACCTTGAACTCTCAATGATCCTCCTGCCTCAGCCTCCCAATTGCTAGGATTGCATGCATGCGCCACCACAACTGGCTCAAAAAAATTAAAAATTGTGAGAACTAATACTACTAAACTGATTTTGATTTTGAATGATTTTGTTTAAAACTTTAATATTTATAAGCATTCACATTTACAATCTCCTTTAACTTCACAGTCTTATTCTAAAGAAAACAGTCATTATAACACCCACTAGACAAATGACTAAGTAAAACGGTGGTTGTATAAGGAAAGTCAGAAACTTAAGCTCCTCAGCCCATTGTTTTTTTTTTTTTTTTTTACCAGTCCCCACTTCCTACCGCAGGGTGCAAGGCTCCACAACCCCTCCCAATGGTAATGTTCTGTGCTTATCTTGTAACCACAAAATGTTTCAATTAATTTCTGTCTGTAACACCCCTGACCTCAAGTCATAACACCTGAAACCATTGGCTTCTGTAAAATTCTGCTTTGCTACACCCCTATCCAGCCCAACTCAGTTTAAACTGAGATTTAAAAACCTCCCTTGCCTCACACCTCAGAGCTCAGAATTTGGAAGCCATAGTTCCTCTGGGTCAGCCAACTAATAAAAGAGCTTGGTTTTCTCCACGTCTTTAAGTTCCTGTTCCTTTTCGTGCACCACCAGAGGTTTGAAGTTCCTACAATAGTTGAAAAGCTTTCTCCAAGTCACATAATAATTGATAGTGATTAGAGCGTGGATCTCTTGTTATAACTCTTTTCCTCATCTAAGCATATTTTCTCCCTAAATATTGAATATGAAGAAAAAGTAAAAACAGAATTGGTTCTTTATGGTTGTATCAGCATCTGGCTTTCTTAGACCTTCTAACTGACTAAATGTGTCTACGTTTTCAATTTCATTCTGAGTTTTTTCCTAAATATGCCTCAGTCCTATGAAACTCAACCTGTTCTGCTTACCATAATTGTGATTGTGACTTTCTATCAAGTCTTGGCTGAAGGCTCATGTGCTTCTGAAAATCTAATTTAATCCTCACAACAACCTCAGAAGAGGTATTCCATTTTACATCAATCACCATTTTACATTTGGAGAAACTGATCTATAAAAATAAATAAATAAATAAATAAATTCAATAGACCAACTTAATAAGTTTAAAAATGCAGATTCAAAGCAGCTGCTCTGAAGCCTGAGCTACAGAGCTCGGCATCCCTAACCCAACTCGCTTAAGTCTGCCTCAGAGCTGGACCCCAAATTCTCTGCTCCCTGGCTTGCCACATCTCTCAGGAGAGCTGGGTGCCTGAAGCAATCGGCACTGCGCGCGGGCCGCGGCTCGACCAAGTCCAAGTACCACCAAGTGCGATCGCAGTGGGACAGACGATCCCATCTCCCGAATCCGAACGGCTCGCAGGTGGCTGTGACCAGGAAATTTTGGAGGCGGCGGAGCAGAGCAAACTCAGAGAACGCGCTCCTCAGGCAGACTGCGCTAATTCGCACAGCGGACCAGGATCCTGCTCAGAGCCCCGCCCCCACAGCCAGCGCCATCCTCGGCCAGAGAGCTGGCACTGCGGCGGCTGCGGTCAGCAGCTCCTGCGAGAACGCCGAGGAAGCAGAGAAGTGCCGGGGAGCGCTGGGATCTCCAGCAAGAACAGATCTCGGAACGGGTGAGCCGAGTGAGCACCACAACAGGATTTCTGAGTCAGAAAGAAGCTCAACCTAAGGAGATACATCTGAGTGGCATTGCTGCCTGCACGATTGCAGGGTGAGTTGATTGGGTGCCCTGACCGGTTTTTTTGAGTCAGGGAGAAACTCCGCCCATCAAGGGACATCCGAGCAGCACTTCTGACTGCACTGTCCCCAGGATGGAAGTGCTGGCTGGGCGCCCAAACAGGATTTTTGAGTGGGGGAGGAGCTCCACCCAGGGAGGAACACCTGAGCGGCCCCTGCCTGCAAGCTCCCTGGGGTGACGAGCCGTTTATGCGCACCAGCCAGGTCTCAGGGTAGGGAATAGCGTGGTTCACCAAGCAGCATCTGACCAGCCTATTAAGCGGATCTCTCAACAGAAAGCTTAAGGGACATTCTCTCAAAGAGAAGGAGACATTGGAGCAGCCTCTGCAGCAGAACTTTGCCTGCTGAACTGCATGGGGAATTTATAGCTCAACATTTTGAATCTGATACCCAAAAATGGGAAAACAGAGGAACAAAACGCAGTCTCAGAACTCGACCCCACCCAGAACAAGTTCCGAATGTGAGGATACACAGGAACCAGGAAGCCACATACCTGCAAGTTATGAAATGGTTGCATCCGAAATGAAACAACTCCAACAGGCCATAAAAGAGCTTAAAGCAGAAATAAGCCACATACCTGCAATGATCTCTCAGACAAAAAACGATCTGAAAACAACAATGGAAGAAATGTTCCATACACATAGAGAAGAAATAAATAAAAGATTAGAAGAAAATAGGAAACAAATGTAAACGTTATAAGAGCAATTTAGGAATGAATTACTAAGAATGAAACAGGTCCAAAGAGAATGCCAGGATTTGAAAATTACACTGAAAGCTTGCAAAACCACTTAAATGAAACCGAAGATAGAATTTCAGACCTTGAAGAGAGCATGGCAGCTTATGAGCGAGAAAGGAAGGCTCTCATAAAATCATCAAAGACACAAGAAAAATTAGTCCAACAGCTCCAAGATGAGGCAAAACATAATAATATTCGAGTAATAGGAGTGAGTGAAAAAGCAAGAGACAACACAAACGATATAAAAAGAATATTTGCTGAAATAATAGCAGGAAATTTCGCAAACAAGGTAAAAGATACTGAAGTTCAGTTAATCGAGGCATATAGAAACCAAACGATCCATAACCCAAACAAAAACACACGCAGACATATAATAGTCAAGATCCCAGATATCCAGCAAAAGAACACAATATTAAAAGCTGCTAGAGAAAAGAAACACATCACCTATAAAGGAAAGCCCATCAGAATCACAGCAGACTTCTCAACGGAAACCATGAAATCAAGAAGAGCTTGGAGCGAGATATTACAGATTCGGAGACAAAACAACTTACAACCCAGACTGATGTACCCTGCAAAACTATCTCTCAAATTCAATGGAGAAATAAAATATTTCCATGACAAAGAACAACTGAAGAACTTCATGAGTGCCAAACCAGCATTGCAAACAGCACTAAAATATATTCTAGAGAGAGAAAAAAGAGACCACAATCCCAACAGCAATAATAGAAATAACTCCCAAAACAGAATAAGCAAGTAAACAGTCAGCAAAAGAAGGAAACCAACAAGTAAATAACATGACTAGAATAAGCCAACATATAACCATGATAACCATTAATGTAAATTGCCTCAATTCAAAAGTCAAAAGGAAAAGATTGGAAGAGTGGATTAAGGAACACAATCCAATGATATGCTGTACACAGGAAACATTCTACTCAAAAGGAAATCCACAGGTTGAAAGTTAAAGGTTGGAAAACAATTCTCCATGCAACAGGTCCCCAGAAAAAAAGCAGGGGTAGCTATTATGTTTGCAAACAATGTAAACTTCAAGCCAAAAACTATCAAAAGAGATAAAGAAGGGCATTACATACTAGCTAGGGGAAAGCTGCAAGAGGAAGAGGCAACAATCCTAAGCATTTATGCACCAAACAATGGAGAACCTAACTTTACAAGTCAAATCTTAACAGAGGTAAAAAATCAAATAACTAATAACATTATTCTAATAGGATGCCCAAACACCCCTCTGATGCAAAGCGACAGGTCAACTGGACAGAAATTCAGCAAAGAAATAACAGACCTGAACTAAAAGTGTGAACAAATGGACTTAGTCGATGTATATAGAGTGTTCCACCCCACAACATCAGAATACACATTTTTCTCAGATGCACATGGGTCTTTCTCCAAAATAGACCACATTCTAGCCCATAGAGTTTATCTGATTAAATGCAAAAGAACTGAAATTATCCCATGCATATTATTGGATAACAGTGCAATGAAATTGGAAATTAATGACAAAGAGAACTCCAAAAACCACATAAAAACTTGGAAATTAGACAACAATCTCCTGAGGAACCAATGCGTCACACAAGAGGTTAAAGAAGAGATTAAACACTGCCTTCAAATAAATGAAAACGCAAGTACAACCTACCAGAATCTGTGGGATGCAATGAAAGCAGTCCTCAGAGGGAAATTTATAGCAATGAACTCATATACAAAGAAAATAGAAAGACAGCAAATAAATAACCTAGTGATAGACCTCAAACTCTTAGAAAAAGAGCAACAAGCCAAACCAAAAGCCCAAAGAAGGCAGGAGATTATAAAACTCAGGGCACAAATTAATGCAATTGAGATGAAGAAAACTCTACAAAAAATTAGTGAATCAAAGAGTTGGTTCTTCCAAAGAATAAATAAAATTGATAAACCCGTAGACAACCTTATCAAAAAAAGAAGGGAAACATCTCAAATTAATGCAATAAGGAATGAAAAGGATGAAGTCACTACAGATAGAAAAGAAATACAAAAGATCAATAATACCTACCTTGAAAATCTGTATTCCCTTAGGATAGAAAATACAGAAGAAATGGACACATTCCTAGAAAGGTACAAATTACCAAAATTGAATCAGGAAGATGTAAAAATCCTGAACAACCCAATATCAATTAATGAGATTGAAAACGTTATTAAAAATTTACCAACAAAGAAAAGCCCAGGCCCGGATGGATTCACAGCAGAATTCTATAAAACATTTACAGAAGATTTAATGCCAACTCTCCTCAAACTCTTCAATGAAATCGAAAAGGAAGCAACTCTCTCCAACACATTTCTGGAGGCAAGTATTATACTGATACCAAAACCAGAGAGGGACCCAACCAAGAAAGAGAGCTACAGGCGAATGTCTCTAATGAACATAGATGCAAAGATGCTCAAAAAAATATTGGCAAATAGATTACAGCGAATCATAAGGAAAATTATACGCCACGACCAGGTAGGATTCATTCCAGGAATGCAGGGATGGTTCAATATTCGCAAATCAATTAATGTAATACACTATATTAATACAGTCAAAGACAAAAACCACATGATCATCTCACTAGATGCAGAGAAGGCTTTCGATAAAGTCCAACATGCATTCATGTTAAAAACCTTAGAAAAAATAGGAATAGATGGCTTCTCCCTCAATCTGATCAAAGCCATCTATGACAAACCAACAGCCAACATCATACTAAATGCACATAAACTGAAAACTTTCAATTTAAAATCAGGATCAACACAAGGATGTCCATTGTCACCAATCCTATTCAACGTACTTCTGGAAGCACTAGCCAGAGCAATCAGACAAGAGAGAGAAATAAAAGGAATGAGGATAGGAAAGGAAGAAGTCAAACTATCACTATTTGCAGAAGACATGATGCTATACATGGAGGACCCCAAAAACTCCACAAGAAAACTCCTGGAATTAATTGACAAATTCAGCAGCGTAGCCGGATACAAAGTCAACACCCAAAAATCAATAGCATTCCTATACACAAACAAAAAACAGACTGAGAGAAATTGAGGAAACCATACCCTTTACAATAGCAACCAAGAAATGGAAATACTTAGGAATCAATCTAACAAAGAATGTGAAAGATTTGTTCAGTGAAAACTACAGTACTCTGAAAAAGGAGATTGAAGAGGATTTCAATAAATGGAAAAACATACTCTGCTCATGGTTAGGAAGAACTAACATTGTAAAAATGGCCATACTACCAAAACTGTTGTAGAGATTCAGTGCAATTCCCATTAAACTACCATTAGCGTACCTCCGAGATCTAGAGAAAATATGCCTCAAATTCATCTGGAACCAGAAGAGACCTAGAATAGCAAAAGCAATCCTGGGCAATAAGGACAAGTCAGGTGGAATAACAATCCCTGACCTGAAATTATACTAGAAAGCTACTGTAATAAAATCAACCTGGTACTGGCTAAAAAACAGACCTGAGGATCAAGGGAAAAGACTGGAAGATGCAACCATAACGAAAAACCCACTCAGCTACCTAACATTTGACAAAGGGTTCAATGAAACCCACTGGAAAAAAGAAGGCCTGTTTAATAAATGGTGCTGGAAAAACTGGCTTGCCTCTTGCCGAAAACTGAAAATAGACCCCATTCTATCACCATGCACCAAACTCATGTCAAAATGGATCACAGACCTCAACATTAAAACAGAAACTCTAAATCTATTGGAAGAGAAAGTAGGTAAAAATCTTGAAGACATAGGAGTAGGCAGAGATTTCATGAACAAAAATGAAACTGCAAGGAAACACTACAAAGAATCACTAATTGGGACCTCATCCTACTGAAAAAGTTTTGTACATCTAAAGAAATCACCAGCAAAGTAAAAAGAAAACCCACAAATTGGGAAAAAATCCTAGCTGGCTGTCCCTCAGACAAAGGTCTTCTATCTAGAACATACAAAGAATTAAAAAACATGTACCTGTCCAAATTCAAAGACCCAATCCAGAAATGGGCATCTGAGATGAATACAGACTTCTCAGATAAAGAAGTGCAAATGGCAAATAAATATATTAGAAAATGTTCCACATCCTTAGTCATTCAAGAAATGCAGAAAAGATCCGGGGAAGATGGCGACCGGGTGAGCAGCAAGGGAGCGAACCTCCTTAATAAACACCACCAGCTCAAGACAGACTTGGTGAGCGTGAATGCCGGAACCTCGGCTGGGAAGTTTAAACTGGGCGTATTTCTCTGAGATGCCGGGGGAGATGTGGTAGGGCGGACCAGGCGGCCGGGGCGAGACGTGGGAAAGTCCCAGACGCTGGGAGCCGGGGTCGATCCCCGTGGGGAAGAAGCGGGGATCGGTCCAGGCGCAGTGGGAGCG
>PVLD010035763.1:0-11522 GCA_004027595.1 Dinomys branickii | reverse complement strand
CCCTCTGGCTCACACTCTCTTCTCTCAGACATGCAAATGGCTCACTCCTCGTCGTCAAAAGGAAGGAGCCCTTGCTCAGAGCTCACCACCTCAGTGAAGCCTAGCACTGACCACCAACTCCACTACTAAAACAGACCCTGCCCTAGGACTGGTCACTTTATCCTGGCTTGTCTTTCATCACTGCACTCGTAGCCAGTTGACCTATCATATCCTTTATTCCCATATTTTATCTATACAGGTTTTGTCTGATGGCACATTGCTCACCTTCAGTGCCTGGCACACACAGGATCCTCAAGAATTCTGTGCTAAATGCAGGGATGGGTGAGCTAAACACGTGCTGGGCTTTCCTTCCTAAAGCGACCTCTGGAAGCACAGGTTCTGCTACTTCTGCACCTGCCATAGCACTGTCTGCCCAAGGCAGACACTGAGCAGGAGTTTAGTCATTACCTTTGGAACTGAACTAAAAAGATATGGATCATGCTTCTGCCACATCGCTATGAAGGGTTATTATAATTAGTACAGCTACACAGATGACATCTCTGCCTGTAGTAGACACATAGCCATCATCACAGATAATGGGCAAAATTAATTATTGTGACAGTTAAGCTTAATGGTCAACTAAATTGGCTTAGGAGTCATCTAGGGGATTAGTAAGGCACATATGTTAATGCTCATGGACGTGGGGTCTTGGGCTGTATGTCTGGTCGCTGGCCTCCTCCTCCCTACTGCTATTACCCTGCTCTAGTTCCTAGCTGCCATGAAATAAGCAAGTATGTAGACCTTTCCATTCTGCCATGATGCTTCCACCTTGACATCAGCTGGCCATAGACAGGATTCTCTGAAATCATTAGTCAAATAAACCTCTCCTCCTTCAAACTGTGTGCTGGGTAACTTGCCCCACTAATGGGTAAGCTGACTGATACAGAAAATTGGTACCTGAGAAATAGGCCCATTCCTTGGATCATACTTTACCATGTGGTTCAGAAGCTTTTGGAAGTGGTTTGCAGGAGTTTAGAGATGTGAACTAGAGAAGCCCAAGCAGTGAGGACAGCCTGATGAGTGATTCTGGTCAGACCTCAGAGGATCAGGATGTTGACAGGAAAGCAAATGATAAAGGTTGGGCTCACGTGACTTCAGTTGGAAACAAGGACTTCATTGGCAACTGACCAGAAGCCATGAGTTTCACACTTTGACAAAAAAAAAGTGTCTACATTTTGACCACACCTTGGGAATTTGGAGGAGACAGAGATTAAAGGTGGTGGGCTGATTGACTTGTCAGAGGAGAATTTGGTACAAAAACAAAAGAGAAAAATGTGAAAATCTTAAATTTTGGCACAGAGTGAATCATATGTAAAGTTGAGGACAAAGGAGGTATGATTGCTGAGATTACTGTGATTAAAAGAAAAAAAAGTATTTTGTATAGGGATGAGAAGAAGCCTTGAAGGTATCACAGAAATGAACAAGACTTGACCCATTACAGGCTCAAAGGTGTAAAAGTGTAACCTCTCATTTCGTAAGAGTCCCTGAGCCTCTGTTTGAGAAGAGCCGCCCACAGACTTGGTTCTCCAGGATTCATTTCACTGTCTACCCCCCACCCCCCAGGCGCTAGGGGTCACTGCACTATGGTCCCAGGGGCCTCGACTGCTACTCCTGCTGGGAGCAGACCTTGACACTGTCCACATGATGCTGACTTCACCAGTATGCAGGACAGGATTAGAGAGGCTTCCACTAAGTTTTCAGAGGAAGGCATGGGAAAGCAGGCAAGGAGCCCCTCGGAGGGCAACGCGTGAAGCTATGCGAGTGAGGCGAAAGTACAGTAGGGACCTCAGGAAATCTGAGACTCTAGGAATGTGGAACGTTTGCTGAGGAAAGCTGCAGGCTATGAATGGACCCCGACCAAGGAAGAGAGGCCATGTGGGCCACAAAAAGTAAAGTCACAGAGGTAGGGCCACCCTGTCCCCTGCCACTCATGTCTCACTACCATGTGCCCCAGATGCTGGATATGGTGTTACAGGACATTATGTTTATCTTGCTGGGTTTCAGTCTTACTTTGGGATGATTTTTTTCCATCCTCCCTTTTGGAATGGGAACGTGGACCTTGTGATATTTTACCTTGGGATTATGTAACTTGATTTTGGCTTTTATAGAACTTCACAGCTAAAAGTTTGTCTGCAGTCTCAGAAGAGGTTTTTTTCAGACTTAACTTTTTGTCAGTACATATTTCCAATATGAGTCCATTCCCTGTGGGGGGTGTGAACACCGCCCTTTCTTTATCCATTCACCTGGTGGTGGCTGTACAGGCTGCTTCCACAGTTTAGCTATTACTTGTGTTACTATAAATACGAGCATGTGGGGGTCACTGTCCCATGATGGCTTTAGCTCCTTGGGGAAGATACTGAGAAGGGGAAGACTTGCTTAAATGAAATTTCCAATTTCAGTTCTTTGTGGAGTCTCAATACTGATTTCCAAAATGGTTGTACTGGGCTGGGGATTTAGCTCAGTGGAATAAGCGCCTGCCTGGCAAGCACAAGGTCCTGAGTTTGATCCCCAGTACCGCAAAAAAAACAAAAAAAAACCCAAAAGCTGATTTCCCAAGTGGTTGTACCAGCTTACATTCCCAGCAACACTGAGGAAGGGCTCCTTTTTCCCCCATACCCTTGCCAACATTTGTTGTTATTTGATTTCTTGAGCATGGCCATTCTTTCTGGAGTGAAATGATTTCATGTATGTTCCTTATATGTGTACATTTTAGATGAGATCTGTAGGAAAGGAGAGGAAGGGAAGAGTAGGGAGGAAAGAAAGCAGAAAATCTACATTTCCATGTTTGTGACTTCTGATGGCAGTAAAATAATGCATATTTGCACTATAGCTGGACAATTCTTTAGATTCATAAGATCCAGAATTATTGAGATACACGGTATTTCCTTTAACCAAACTTTGTAAGACAAGGGTCAGTGAGTCTGTTTTGTCCATCAGCAAATACAGTGTTCCACATGGAATTATTTTATGATCTGGAGCAGTTTGTTAGTAGATGGCATAGATGTTAACACTGTAGGCTCATTCCCCACTGCCATATAAAGCAAAGGTCTTATTTCTGCTCTCTCAGAATATATAAAACTATAATAAGGGTCAAAGGACAACTTCAACATTCACTAATTTTCAATGAAGCATCCATAGCAATAAGCACAGGAAAGCACCACTTAGTGAGTGGACCCAGTCCCTAGACTGAGGATAAAACTGCTATACTTGATGGCATTTTAGAGAAAGAATCATATTGGCCAACAGGGAATAGTAACATTTTGATGTAAACTGCACCAGCCTGAAAACCATTGATCCACAGTCAAAATCAAAGAATAACAAGGAAATAGATTCATCTTTCCTACACAGAGGCATTCACTTTCTCCACCTCTGGAGTTTATTTGCCATCCTGTTTGTACTGTACCAAATGAATTCCATTACTGCCTAAAGGAGCCAATTTTCTAGGTAAACTAAAAACTTCAAATTTATCAATCCATAGACAGTGTTATGGTTTGTGTCTGGATACCGCCCCACCCCCAAAGCCCCATGCAATCATGGGGCGGGCTTTTACAATTTATGATTGATCCATGATCCTATGCTGGGATTATGGGTGTGAGTGCTACACCTGCCCTGGGGCGGGTAGTTAACATATGTAAGGGGCAAAAAAGACGCTGCTTGCTGCCACTCCTCCCTTTTTGCTCTTGTTGCTTTGCTATCTTCTGCCTCAATGAACGGTTGCCCTCTGCCTTGTGCCACTCTGTGTTGGAGCCAGCGGAGTATGGACTGAAACCTCCACAGACTGTGAGCTGAATAAACCTTTCCTTCCTTAATTCTGGGTGTCAGGTATTTTGTCTCAGCAAGGAGAGAAAAGTAACCAAGACAGCCTCTCTGAAAGTGTCCTTTGAGACAAAGGTAGAGTACACAAGTTTCTACAAATGTACAAATATATAATCCTTTCCTCATTTGTACTAGAAGTCCTCATTTTTACTACTGCAGAACATGAGCCTCTGGGGCATATGAAGGAGAATACTCACTTTGCAGAACGGCATTGACCTTTGATCTTCTGGCAAGGATGCCTTTCAAAGGATTTCTACCTTATAATGGATGTTTTAGTAGATAACCTCGAAGTCCCAAACACCTAGAAAATAGGCTCCTGGAATTCACTTGGTACAATACAAACAGGATGGCAAATAAACTCCAGAGGTGGAGAAAGTGAATGCCTCTGTGTAGGAAAGATGAATCTATTTCCTTGTTATTCTTTGATTTTGACTGTAGATCAGTGGTTTTCAGGCTGGTGCAGTTTACTCAAAATGTTACTATTCCCTGTTGGCCAACATGATTCTTTCTCTTTCTAAAATGCTATCAAGTATAGCAATTTTGTTCTCAGTCTAGGGACTGGGTCTACTCACCAAGTGGTGCTTTCCTGTGCTTATTGCTGTGGATGCTTCACTGAAAATTAGTGAATTCCGAAGTTGTCCTTTAACCCTTATTATACTTCCATATATTCTGAGAGAGCAGAAATAAGACCTTTCTTTATATAGCATTGCTAATACCTAGACAGTGTGGAGTGAGCCTACAGTGTTAAAATCTATACCATCTACTAAAAAACTGCTCCAGATCATAAAATAATTCCATGTGGAGCACTGTATTTGCTAATAGACAAAAGAGACTCAGTGGCCCCCTATCTTACAAAAATTTGAAGACTTTGCTAACTTAAATTTAAATTCTCATTCTGATCAAGATAAAAATAAAAAAGCAATATGAAAACAAAAATGCAAACTTTAATGATGCATGCTATTAAACTTAAAGGGAGAGACTGGCCATATATAAATTGCAGAAAAAAGTAGCATTAGGACTTAACATTAAAGGTAACTTGACATCGTTCACGGAAGATTGATGCCTACCTCTTCATACACCTTCTTGGCATTGGCGTTATCTCCCATCAAGAGATATCCCACACCAAGGTCATTCTTTAAGGAAGTGTCACCAGGAAACAGTTGAACCAGTCTCTGTAGGGTAAGCAGGGAACCTCGCATATGACCTGATTTGGGGGAAGGAAAAGGAATCAATATAACAGATCATGTATACCTTTGTACTGAGAATATAAATTACTTAACAGAGCTTTAATCTGACTTTATTAATCACATATTAAATACTTAGCAAGATTTCATGATGTAGTGGTAAAGGTATCAATAATTTCTATAAATAGATATGGACTATCATGGTGATTAAAGACACTCATTTTCTAAATTGAGAAGTATTCAATTTTTTTGTTTTCCCTCTTTAGATTATTTTAGTTACCAATTACTTATAAACATGTTTTACAGTGATACTTTTGTGTTTATTAGCTTTAAAATTAGAAGTAGAGAGTAGACAGTAAAAGTTCTAACTGATTTCAGGGTCGAGCACCTTGGTAAAACGTGAAAAGACGCTGAGGTCCGCAAAACAGTACTGAATGGCTGATGCAACCTCCAGTTCAGCGTTCTCTTCTCCAAGTACTGACTGGTGCGGTGACAGACACATCACCCAGTACTGTGGGACCCTCTGGTGGACAAAAGACTACTCTGCACTATGTGCATCATGAAAACACCAGCTTTAATTTACTGTTACAGCTGCCTGATGAAAATTTAAAATGTCTGGGGCCAATTCTCATCACTCCTTGTCACAGCTGGAAATACAAATTGTGTAAGAGAATGTACAAAATAAGACTAGCACATTTTTTAAAAAAATTTAATTACCTAAAGACCACAAACTTAGCTTTAGTTGCCCCACAATACAGGAAGTCTGTCAATGATCTGAATTATTTATTCTAAGAAAAATACATCTGGCACAAACCAAGTATCACCCACTCATCCTGTGGCCTGCGCCCACTGCTGGCCCACGCGTTCCAATTGGAAACCCAGGGTAGGTTTGCCCAGCCAGTCCTTCCCTTACTAACAGTCTACTTTTCTTGCATTCTGTCTTCTCCCTACCTGCCCACGTAGGCTCACTCTTTTCTGTGCTTCTAAACTTCTGTGACACACAACACCCAGATAAAATCCCTCCTGCAGCCGTCTGCTCCTCTCCCCAACACCCTGTGCCATGAACCTCAACTGTTTTGAGCCAACCTCACCATCCTGCCAATGTGCAATAACAGCTTCTGCCCATTGGACGCAGGCCCTCCTCAAATGACCTTGCCACATTCGCATTTCGGCAGAAAGGTCAAATTCAAATACTGAACGACTATTGGGAAAAAGGTTAGATTTCCAGGCAGTCTTCTTTTGAAGGCTGGAAATAGGGTGAGTTCTGTGAATGAATTTAGCATGAAATTTAAAAAGGAACCAAAAAAATCCATAATCCATGTATGAAGGGCCAAACCACCCTTCATTACATTCCTGAAGAATGTACAAAAGAATTGGTCGGCTTCCATATATACTGATTTAAGAATCGTCTAAGGAACGTTTAGAATTTATCTGTGTAACCATGCAGCCAGCCAAGCACCAAGTTCACCTGTGACCCGTGGCTTAGAGCCTATCCGCCTCATTGGTATGTTCAGGAAAGACAGCAGGACCCTATCCGCCTCATTGGTGTGTTCAGGAAAGACAGCAGGACCCTGACTGAAACAAAGCCAGGGTTCAGCAGTTCCAAGCCTTTGAGACTGGGAACCTGAGTCAGTAGAGCGCATGCTTTGTTTTCTTTTTTTTTTTTTTTTTTTCTGGTACTGGGGATCAAACTCAGGACCCTGCGCTTGCTAGGCAAGCGCTTATTCCACTGAGCTATATCCCCAGCCCCTAGAGCGCATGCTTTGTGCTGCTCTTTCTGAAGTGTTCACAAATTAGCTTTATGATTAAAAGTATATTTTCTAGCATTTTCCTTAGAAAAAGTTCAAGTTTTACTTGTAAAATGCTTGAGGTACCTGGAATTCCTAACATTGTTCTTAAAAAATAGTTCTACAAATAATTTTAACCTCCAATACCTGTAACTCCTAAGATTCTTCTTAAAAAAACAGTCCTACAAATAATTTTAATCTCTAGGAATCAATTTGTTATATTTATAGAGAAAAGAATTTGGCAACCAGGATGTTTTTGATTCTGGACTTATTATCCAATGAGCTATGGTTCTTTAGGCAAATTCTCCAAGTCTTCAGCATAGTATTTACATTCCTTTTAAAACGGTGGAGGGTGCTGGGCACAGTGGCGCGCACCTATAGTCCCAGCTACCCAGGAGGCTGAGGTGGGAGGGTTGCTTGAGTCCGGGAGTTCTGGGCTGCAGTGCACTGTGCTGATCGGGTGTCTGCACTAAGTTCGGCATCAATATGGTGACTTCCTGGGACCAGGGGACCACCAGGTTGCCTAAGGAGGGGTGACCCAGCCCAGGTTGGAAATGGAGCAGGTCAAAATGGTGGAGGGCAAGAAAGTATAAAAATGAAATCTGCATCTTTTCAATTACTGAGGTTGGAACAGCTATTTAGTTTTAGAGATAGTCAGTTTAAAATAGATTAACTACTTGTAATTAGTTGTAAAACTCAGTTTTCCTTCCATTATAACTTAACTCTTCTAAGAGTATGGCCAGTTTTCAGGCTCTGTAAGACAGAAGCATGTCATTTCCTGCAGAATTACTCTTACTACATCTTACCCAGAAACTGCTGTCGCTCTGACCGCCGTTTCAAAGTCAGCTTCAGCAGGTCACTGGGGACATCGGGCAGGCTGGCCACCTCTTGGTAGGTCTCAATGGCCTTGCGGAGCAGCTCGTTGCTCCTTCTCTGCTCAGCTAAATCATCTTCACACTAGAACAAACCCCAAACTAGGTCAGTGTCTCCCAACAGGCCATGTCTGCAATTACCAAAATATCCTAAAAAAATGAATTTTTACAAATGTTTTTTAAAAAACCCCAGACTAATCTCTCTTTATTGAGAGATAAAAAAAAACAAAAAAGGCAAAACAATGTTCTGTTTTAATAATACAAAAAATGTTAGCTACTAAGCTATCATAGAAAAAGACACCATAAATGCAAGACTAACACATGCTAGGGCAGATGGAGATTTCTACCATATCATAGGTTAATAAAACATAGATGGGACTCCAGTCCACAGTTCCTGCTTTCATTTGTGTGCCCATTCATTCATTCATGTATTCACTTACTCAACACTTATTTCCTGGAGGTGAGACACTGTTCCACACATGTGGCAGAAAAATCAAATGAAATGACCTTTTCTACTTTTACTTCTTTAGAAAGAATATAAAACAAAATAAAAATATGGATATCATGTTTGGTGGGTATAAGTGCTGGGGATAAAAGCGGAGCATGCCGAGGAGCGCCGAGTGAGCAGAACGGAAGTGACTCGCTTAATCAGTGTCATCGGGAGGGCCTGACACCAAAGGAGAAGACCGTGGGCTGTCTGGAAGAAGAGTACGGCAAGCAGACAGAACATAAGGAACAGTTCTAAGGTGGGCGTGAGGCGCAGAGGAAAGCCAAGCGCAGTGCAGAGAAGTAGGGGAGACTGATGGGGCCATAAGGAGCCGACCTGGTCAGCTACTGAGTAAGTGCCACACTGAGCAAGACGGAAAGACACAAGGGCTTCTGACATGATCTCATGTGTACACTGAAAGAATCGTGCTAGCAGCAGTATTAAGAGCAGGTCCTGGAAGAAGCAGGCCGCCCAGGCAAGGTGCTCCAGTAGGATTATGATGGGTTGAACTAAGGCAGCAGGAACAGAGATGCTGGGAGTGATTAGATGATATATTCTGAAGGTCAAAGCCAACGCATTTCCAGATGGTAGGAACAGCCAGAATGAGAGAAAGGAAGAGAGAGAAACCAAGGAAGATTTCAGGGTTTTTGGCTTAAGCGATTACCTGATGGCAATGCCATTCTCTAGGAATGAAAAGATAAGGCAAACAGGTGTGAGGGAATATGGAATCAGGAGTTGAGTTTAGGACACATTAAACTCCAAATGCCCAGTGGAGATACAGGCTCAGAAAGTAATGGGGGCCTGGAGGTGAGGAGAGAGGTCAGAGGTAGAGAAACACACTTTTGAGTTATCAAGCCAGAAGAGTTGTGACAGTGCACTGAGATAAGAAGAGATCCAAGAACTGAACCCTAAAAACCCTAATGTTTCAAGGCCCTTAGAAATCAAGAATATAAGAGGAGACCACTAAAAACCACCCAGGCATGAGATGAGAGGAAAATAATGACAAATGGTGGTATTCTGAGCGCCGAGTGTCAAAAGGGGGTAAGAAAAAGACACCAAGATGGTACAGTGGCCAGATGAGAACTGAGAACACAACACACCACACAGAGCAGTGTGCAGCGCCGACGGCCTCACCGAGAGCATTTCCACAGCACAGTGAGGGACATGCCCCCGAATGACATGGGCTGGAGAGCCTAGGAGGGGTGGGGACAGAAACAGCTCCTTCCAAGAGCTTAGGTGTAAATGAAGACAAGTGGGCTAGCAGGTGGAGCAGAATGTGGAGACAAGGAGACATTTTTTAAGGATGAGAAATAATGGCTGTTTCTAAGTGAATGTGAATGGCTCAGCAGTGACGAATGGAGGGACACAGAAATCAGGCTGACGTCGTCCTGCAGATGAGAAGGGAGGGGGACCAGTACAGTGCATGCACACCAACAGCAGGGTGCCAGAGCAGGGACCTGGAAGTACATCGGCCATTAGGACCACAGTGCGATTATGGGGCCACTCTGGACATGGCTATTTTTTTGTTGTTGTTAGTAAAAGAGAAGATGAAATTCGTAGCTGGCAACTAAGAACAGGGAATGAAATACTGGAGGTAAGAGGGGAGGAGAGTGTGTAAATGGTCGCCAACAGCTCATCAGAGGCAGCAGACTACAGCTTAAGGACTACCATTTGAGGAAGGATCATACCAGTAAGCTGCTGAAAGCAGCACATATAAAATTCTCAATCAGAAAGGTAAACACGTTTACCTACCTGTTTACCTTGTTAAAGTGTGTGCTGGATCAATACAAAGATATATGCAGAACTCAGAGTAAAACTCCATGATTTGAGGAGGAGTAAGAAAATGATCCATCTCTCCCCTACCCTCAGATGGAAAAAACAAAAACTAGTAAGACTCAATGCCAATGGATAAAATGAGACATCTGTGAGAAGCTATTCAGCAAATAACATGTCAATGAAGTAACTTGTTAACGTGTACTGACTAGGTTAAGTTTCCAGAGATGATGAAGCTAGAACGGAAGTAGTGGTGATAGAAGGAACAAATTACTACACTCACAGTGGGGCTGTCATTCACATGTCTCACTGCCAGGAAGCTCTGAGCCACTGACGGCGCATGTGTGACTGCCCCATCAGGCGGTCTGCACTACTTGGAACAGCAATGCATGTGCCACCTGTGGTTCAAGCCGGTAGGATGCATTAATAAGAAAGGAAACTGATAGGAAAAAATAATCTCTAAGATTAGAAAAAGGCAGTGGGCATCCTTGCTTGATGAAAGTATGCTGCAGACCCTTTATGTCTCCTTTGAAATCTGTAACTGATTTCCCAGAATAGATTTATGTACCCGGAGAGAATGGCCCAGGACAGTAGCTCCTACTGGTCATGCTACCACCATGGCCTTCCACTGTATACTCATATCAAGCTTTGCTTTCTGTTTAGCCATCACCTGCTTCTGAATCAGGTTATGGTGAACTAACGCACCAAACTATGAACATTATTAGAAGATGTAATAGAAACAGCCCTAGAGCTGAGTGAGTCCTATTGAAGCTGTCGAGTTCACTTCTCCTTTGGAACCTACAAAGCTACCAAATATATCCTAGAACTGGAGGTCACCTCAAGGTGAGAGGAAGGACCAAGTCCTACCCAGGAAATTCTTTATAAAGACAAGAATAGGATTCTCTAAACTCCATCTGAACAGAACAAGAGATGACACAATGTATATCTTCCCGAGCCCCTCTCTTCTTTGTTTACAACTTGTAGAATTGGGACAATATCTGTATTTAAACGTGATATAATTCCTTAAAAAATCTCTTCAATGAATCTGACAGGAACTTGCTTAGGATATCAGAGTTGTAGGCTGATTTTCTAATAGTTCGGCACGTGCAGATAAAACCAGCTGGGCTAAGATGGAATATTTAACACAGGACATGAACGTCTCACAGCCTTTGCCGATGAAATTATTCATCTTGCCAACCTTCCTAGGAGAAGGGTCAGTTTTGGCCTTAGAGGTATTAGTGGTTTGTGGAAGATAGTAATGTGAATGGAGTTTATAGTTCAAGGTTTTGCGTCCAATCTTTAGGGAGCTTGCTTAAAATTGATTTTTACAGTGCCCCCAAGGATCAGCCAATATCCTACTTTATAAACAATAGATGCTGTAGACTGTGTTTGGCTTAATGTTGCTGAAGTTTTAAAGTTTGTTTGGACACTCTACAGTAATTGCCTAATCTGCTAACAAAGAAGAAAGTCATAATTAATTCATCCCTATTAAATCCATCTTCTGTTGAACTTTTATCTTCAAAAATCTTAAGAGTTTAAGTTTTCCTTTAAATTATTCTATTAA
>PVLD010035762.1:0-11516 GCA_004027595.1 Dinomys branickii | reverse complement strand
ATTAACAATTGATTAATAGACTGTCAGTCACAACACAAAGGAGTAAAAAAACGAGAGAAACAGACATTCACATATGTTCTGTAGATTCTTCATAGATTCTTCAGGATAATAAAAACTAGCGCAGTGATTGGCTGACATCTGGTGGTAAAACATAGTAAAACAAAGTGTGCGTGTGTGTGTGTGTGTGTGTGTGTGTGTGTGCGCGCGCGCGTGCTTTCTTTTTATACTCGTAAAAAAATAGTGTTTAATCAGTGAATAGTGACACTATCTTCCAGAAGAATAATTAAAAATGCTACTAGTCATCTGTTTGCTATGTCTACAATATGCCAAGGATTTAAGTGTTTAAAATATCTGAAATTTGAAGTGTTATGTAGTTGCTAGAAGGATCCATGTTTTCTTCACCAACAAAGTCAGAATTAACACACGAAAATAAAGTGTGCTGGGTTGGGTGTTGAACTCAGAAGGAGCATTTTCAAAACACAGCAGCTGTCGAAGCAGCTAAATGATGACCTCTCACCATACTGTCTTCAGTCTAATTAAATTACTGACTCTAGGACCCACATTGAGCTGTCTCTTGTTTAAGTGACTAAACCAATTAGACAACTTTCAGTGACTTCCTACTATGTGCTGTATGTGGTATACCATAAAGAATTAAAAATAGAACCCGGCTCTTGATTTTTAAAAAAGTCTAATTAAAATGACTAACAAATAAGAAACAATTAGGAACTGCTTCAGTCAGTTTTTCATACAACAGCCTGAGAATAACAACGAAGAAGACAAGTTTACTTTGGTTCAAAGGCTCAGGAGGATTCAGTCCATGGTCACCCAGCTCCATTGCTAGAAGCCTGTGGTGAAAAAGGAACATCATGATTGAAGGAGGTAGTGGGACAAAACTGCTCATCTCATGGCCAGCAGAGAGCAGAGAGCAAGCAAGTGCTAGCAAGCTCTCTCCTCCTTCCATCTTTGGTCATTTTGCCTTCCTCCCATTAGCGGGTACAGCCTACATTCAGGGTGGAGCTCCTCTCTCAGATTCCCGACTCCCATGCCAGTTATCTCTGGAAATACCCTCCTGGGCACACTCTGAAGTATGCTTTCCTAGTTTTTGAGACATTTCTCAGTGCAATCAAGTTGACAATCAAGATTAACCATCACAAACGCAAACAAAACAGAAAACGTCAGAAAGTAATCCCTCAACAGCCTCAGAAAATAAGGGTCACGGAGACTGGAGCTGTCAGGAGTAATTCACTGAAGTAGAACTTGAGCTGAGCTTCTAAAAAGAAGCAAGATAAGAAGTGAAGCGGTAAAGGGATACGGAGAAATTTTAGGTGAGAGCGATGAGCAAAGGCCAAAGGCATAAATAAATGTAATGAGCTCAGAGAACAGTGCCATGAAGAAGGGAACAGAATATGATCAGAGACAGAAGAACACCATTTGGCGAGCTCAGAGTAGGCTGGGTTTTGTGTAAGGTCGCTTTGGGTTTTGTTCATTTGTCTGTTTATGTGATAAGAAAAATGAATCTTTAATTTTTTCAAGGTGTAGTGACACTATAAAAATATTGTTTAAGGAAATGAATGTGAAGTTCAACTGAAGGAATGTGGCAACGTCTGGAATCAGGAGGTTAGTTTTTACGGAAAATGATTTGAAATGTGGCAGTGTGTGCTGAACAAGAAGGAATGCTTGAAATGTCCCAAAGGAAATATTCCCTGGACTTGGAAACCATTGGGACATTTGGGAATGTAGAGGAGAATCAAGTCAAGAATAACTCCAAGCTATTTACAAGACAGCCAATAAAGACAAAAAGCATGTGAAAAAAATTCTGAATGTGAAAAAATCTTAATATAATGTAAACAACGTGTGGACAATTGAATCTACAGTATGTAATGCCAAGTTAAGTGAATGAGAAAAACATTTCATGATCTTCTGACTTGTGGGAATGACATTTTTAAAAAAGGCAATTAGCTGAGCCTGGCAGGGAAAAAATGTTCTGAGTCTGCATTTTATAAAATAAATTTCCGAAGTCCATAAAATTTACTTTGCCAGGGCCAGGGATAGAGCTCAGTGGCACAAGTGCCTCCCTGGCAAGCGCAAGGTCCTGAGTTCGATTCCTGGTACCCAAAAAAGAAAATTTACTTTGCAAAACTGGAGGTAGAATTAGAAAGAAAATGTTTAGCAATAAAATGATACTTGTTCCTATAAGCCTAGGTTTTAGCTATTTATTTCCAACTGTATTCTCTCAAAATCCAGCACTAGGAAAAGAAGTAGCGCTATTTCTGGGCCATCCTTCATATTTTTTTTCTTACCACACACAAAAAGATAGTTTCTATGGCCTAAACATCTATTAGTAGATAGGATGGGTAAGAATATAAAATGGCATCCAAATTTTACTAGGATTTTTTCCTGAGGAAAATATTAAACACTTTGACTCATTCATGTAAATTACTGTTAAATGAATTTAGAAGGGAATATTTTTAATTGTGCAACTGCCGATGTGGACTCTGCATGATAAGATATCATAAATCTGTATGTATGGTAATAATCTGGCCCCATGAAATAAAGCAAAAAATCTCTTAAGTGAAAGTATGGGTATCAGTAGGCAAAAAAGCATAATAAATGAATCAAGACATGACATTGTACAAGATATGTGTGGGGCAAGAATAAATGCTAACACTACACTTCTACAAATATTGGTAACTGTAAGAGCGGTATAAAATAAATGTGTTTTAATTTCTACTTCATGTGTGGCAGTAAGGTAACATCAGAGACATCCCACTGCGGGAGAAATAGACTTCCCTGAATTAGTCCAATAATGACGCTGCAAAATCAAGGAGGCGAAGAGACACAGATAAGCCCAGTCAAGTGGTGAATCAATATCCAGAGTGGCAACAATATTTTATCTAAAATGTCCAGTTTTCAACCAAACAATTACAAGACATATGTGACCCAGACACATATATACATAAAAAACCCCCAAGAAATATAAATTCTTTTGAGGAACCCAAAGGTTGGATTTAGGAAGCCTAAATCCAATTAATAAACTATTTATTATTAATATAATCAAGTAACTCAAAGAAATACTGTTTAAAGAATTAAAGGAAGATATTGTTCCCTGTGCTGCACAGAAACTATTTAATTTCATACAGTCCAATCTGCCAATTCTTGCGCTTGTTTCCTGAGATATTTAGTAACAAAAAGAAATCACTTTGTGCCACCATATTGAATTTTTCTTAGGTTTTCTTCTAGTAATTTAAAAATTTCAACTTTTATTTTAAGGTATTTGGGGCCAGGGTATATAGTTCAGTGGCACAAATGCCTGCCTGGCAAGTGCAAGGTCCTGAGTTTGATTCCCAGTACCAAAAAAATCAAAAACAAAAAACTGGCTTATCTTAAGGTCTTTCACCCATTTTTGAGTGGATTTTTGTACTAGTGAAGAGATTAGGGTCTAGTTTCAATCTACTACATGTAGATATCCAGCTTTTCCAGCCCCACTTGTTGAAGAGAACAGCTTTTCTCCAGTTTATGTTTATGGTACCATTGTTGAGAATCAGAAATGGTGTCTGTTTCCCCTACAGTGATTGTAGCTGCATGAGTTTATTTCTGGGTCTTCTATTCTATTGGTTTATTGTCTGTTTCTATGGCAACATTATGCATTTTTGTTACTATGGCTCTGCAGTGTATCTTGAAATTGGGGTTGTGATGGCCCTAGCATTGCTCATTTTGATCAGGATTACTTTGGTTCCTCGTGTTTCCATATGAACTTTAAGATTACTGTTTCTAGTTCCTAGGAGAACATCATTGGTACAGAGTAAAGCGGCATCCTGCAGAATGGCACAAACATCTTTGGCAGCAGTTCATTGGAAAAAGGACTGTTTCCTTTGCCAGGACAAGGAGCTCAGTCTTCCGGCCAGCAAAGGCTGATATTTGTGGGCGAACAGCTGGCAGACAGACACAGCCTGTCTCACTGTAACATCAGGAGCCCATCCGGCACCTCACTCTGCGCCTGAGTTACCTGTGCTTCTCCTGTCTGTGAAGCTCTCCAGGAGCTTCACTCCACTTTCAATAAAGTGCTTGCATCCTACCCCCCAAAACTGCATACTGTTTTGCCTATAGCATATACAAATATAAAATATTTGAGAGTGGCAGCAGGAAGGAGTCAGGGAAAAACAAAGCTGTCTTGGGTTAAGGACGGGATACCTGACAGTAACGTGAATTGGCCAGGAGAAATGAGAAGATCCACACATGGTAGATAACAGCATTGCTATACTAAACTCCATAACTATGCATTTGATCCCTTTTTTACTGACAGCTTCTTCACAAGAAACCACTTTACTGCAAATATTGCTGTCCAGAATTATAAAGAACACCGAACAGTTCAATAGTAAAAAGGCAAACAACTCCACTTAAAAATCAGCAAAGGATCTAAAGAGATATTTCTCCAAAGTTTATACGCCACTCACTGATAAGTATATGAACAAGAAAGTGCCCAATTTGGCTAGTCATTAGGGAAAGCATAAATCAAAACTACAATGCGATGGTATGCTACCTTTCTGTGACAGGGGAATACTTCAGCTATCAGGCTTATCAAAAGGAAAGTTTTATTTTGACTCATAGTTTAGGAGGTTTCAACCCCTGATCATGGTATTTTGGCCTGTGGCAGAGCAGCGTGTCATTGCACAACTATGTTGCAGAGTAAAACTCACCTGATGGCCAGGTATTGAAAAAGAACACGTGCAAGGGGCTGGGGTGTCCTGCGGGGGCATTCCTGCCGCGTCCTCAGGGCTTCCCACTCAGCTCCACCTCTGAAGTGGCCCAGGCCTTCTTCACAGTTCCACTCAGGGAACAAGCCTATAACACAGGGGGAGTTTTCAGGCATCCAGTTTAACAGCAGATGCCTCTTCCTACCTACTTTCAGGGCAATAGTACAAAAGTCCGACCATAATGAATTTTAAAGAGCATGTGGTTAAAGTGGAATTTTCATGCATTGCCGGTGAAAGGGCCGAATAGAACAGCTGCTTTGGAAAGTAGGTTGGTAGTTCCTCACAATGTTAACACGTTACCATGTGATCTGGGTTCACTCCTGTGTATGAGAGATGAAGTATGAGACAGGAAACATAAAAATCTCTTTTATATGGGTTTTCATAGTAACATTATTCATGACTAAAATTCAGAAGGATTCAAGTGTCCATTAACTGATGAATAAATAAATGTGACATACAGATGTTTGTGTGTATATAATATCATTATATATAGCAGTATACATGTATAAAATAAATGACATATGTACATGTTTGCATGCATATGTACATATATCAGTATATGCAGCAGCATAGCAGTATCAGTATCGATAGATAGGTAGATCAGCATCATTCAGCAATAATGAGTGGCACCAACATTTATGAACCTTGGAAATGTTTGCTCAGTGATAGAAATCGGTCACAAAAGACTGCATATTGCATAATTTCATTTACATGAAATGACCAATAGGCAAATCTGTAAAGATGGAAAGTGTAATAGCAGAGGCTTAGAATGGATCAAAGGTAAAGAGGTGCTGTGGGTGTGTGATATTTTTGAAGTGATGAAAATATCCTAAAATTAAGCTGTGCTGGTTGGTGCACAACTTTGAATACTATAAACCACTAACGTTTCACTTTAAATGAATGAATTTTATAGAATGTGGCTTATATCTCAATAAAGAGCTTTTAGAAAGCAAGCAAAACTGTGAGATCTTTTTCAACTCACATAAAATATCATCCATTTTCCAAAGCCTAAACAGTTCCTGCCACAGCTGGGCCATAACAAAATGCAATCATGGCTTCCAAAATTAAATCATGGTTCCTTTAAATTCTGAATCATTCTGCCTCCCACTCCTCTTCCTCCTTCTGGGCCTCACTAACTTAATTCCCTAGCTTCTTACATGTAAAGACACACTGTCTATGTCCTGGTTAGGCCAGCATATTCCCTTCCCCAAGGGTCCCTCAACACAGCCTTCCTTGCTGAGGCAGAAGTTCGCAGGCACAGAAACCTTTCATTGCGTGTGAAAGTCTGGGCCTCATCAGAACCTCCTAATCTAGCACTGTACTCTCAGCATGGGTAATTCTCTTGCCCCATTACCAGGTAAATCTGCTTACTACTTTAGCTTTTCTGCTCAAGAAACTTTAATCTGTAAGATTCAAAAACTAAAGAACAGAAGGCCTCCCAGAGGGGAGAGATGGGAAGCTAGCGGGTAAAAAGAGATAAATTATGTGTAGTCAAAGAACAGAAGATGTCCCATTTTGTCTTTCTTTGTGGTCCTCAATTCCCATTCTGTCTTCTCTAGTTACACTTGATTTTCCAGTCATTTATCACAGTCAGAGGAATAACAATCAGATCTACCCTGGAGCCAAACACAACTTCCTCAACTCCGAGTGAACTGAAATGCCAGATTGCTTCAGCAAAGTAATGACCGTGGCAATTTAGGTGTCTTAATAAGAATTATGTGCTATCATAAGATTTGGAAGTTCTGCTTTTCAATGACAGAAATCAAAAGAAGATGTAGAAGGCTAATAACGTCAAGTGTGTGAGTTCGAATAAGAAATATAGCAAAGAGTTTTACAACTTTTACTCTGAAAAACTTTTTTCCACTTTTCAGTTTCCAAATTAGAAATTGTAGTGAACATGGGAAAGTGATATTGGAACAACTTCAAAATATAAATTGTATTGGCTGGTAAATTCCTGAGCAAAGATGAGAAATAAGTATTACAACATAGGTTACCACAGGGGCCAGTGCTCTGCTTCATTCCATTTCCACTGTCAGATAAGAATGAGATTATTGAGAACTTGCTTGCTTTATTTGCAGCCCTTTCAATGTGGTAGCATAAAAAGGGGCAGAAAGCAGACACTGCTGTCATCATTCATAAAGCTAGGGAAACTACTTGAGCATATTGCTCCGCCAAATGATGTAAATCATGCCGTTGGGTACATATGATCAATCACCGGAAGTTTGGACAGCTGCTACCTCAGCAATGAGTACAGAGTTACAGATCAGTGGCAAGTACAGAGACAGCAAAGAAATACCTTGGCCTCCCCAGAGGGACACATAATTAACTTATGTTTTATTTGATTAGTGCATGTGGCTGCTTTCACATTATGGTGGCAGAACTTGGTCACTCCAGTAGAGATCATAGAGCTCACAAAGCTGAAAATATTTACCAAGTTCTGTAGTGAGGGTTTATAAGGGAAAAGACTGAATACAGGACGCATAATTTATGGGATTATTTTATAATATTCACCCAAAGGGCCAAATGTAAAGAAATACAAGAGAACTGTCCACAGGGTAGAAATCTCAAGAACCCAGCTGAGAGCCTGGGTCCCACAGCAGTGTTCTGCACATGTCCAGCTGAAGTCCTGGAGCCTGTGGCAACGTCCTCCATATGTCCAACTGGCAATGTCCTCCATATGTCCATAAAGCCTGCAACAATGTGTCATGCAAGTCTGTATCAAGCATCTGTGCTGGGAAGGCCAAAGGTCAGTGGTGGAAGCTAGAAAGTCTGCATCAGTGGGATGACGGCTCTGTGCCAGCAGGCTGAGGGATCTGCACTGGAGCCAGGAAGTAATGCTCAAGGTAAGGATCAGAGCTTCCCAAAAGACAGCTGACGTGATCCTCAGTGACAGCGAGGTCCTGAACTCCTCTGACAATGAGAACAACCTAGTTCATATCAGGAAAACCAGCACGACAAGCTTCTCCAGGAGAATCAACAGCACAGCTTCTTCCCCTCCAGTTCTCTTTTTGTACTATTGGCTACAATCCTCAGGTGGGCCTTCCACACTCAGCACTATGCTGATTCAGTTCAGCTGGGTGTTACAAGTTGACCATGAGTCAACCCACTGCACAAAATGTCTAGTTCTTTGAAGAAAACGTCCACTAAATAGGCGTTTATATAATTCTTCCTTGTTAATCTCTTCATATAGTTTTTGCTGGTTTTTCCCGACTTGCCCACCCCAGTGTGTTCTCTGTCGCTTCCTGCTCTGATCTTTACAGCCTGCACACCTCCAGCTGGTGAAGTGTGGCATTGTGATGCACATCCATAAACTCAGCTACTCAGGAGGTAGAGGCATGAGGATCACAAGCTGGAGCCCAGCGCAGACAATGTAGCAAGATCCTGTCTCAAAGAAAAATTTCTGAAAGGAGGACTGGAGATGTCGCTCCTTGGTAGAGAACTGATTTAATGTGTGAGGCATGAGGGGCCCCCTTCTTTCAGTCCTAGGACATAAAAAAAAGACTGGCATTGTTAAGCCTCTCCCATAACTCTATAAATCCATCTCTCATTAGACATTTCCTCTCTTTACTGCTTGGTCCTAGAGGTCTCTGGCTATTGTTGACCACCAGTGTCTCTTACAGTTCCCTTTATGTATTGCTTATGGGTTCCTTCTGAACAGTTCCTTAACTTCTCCTCTCTTTAAACCATTTGATGTGTTCCTTCTCTCTCTTACAACTTTTCTTAAAACATGTGGTAATTAATTTTATTCACAACCTTCCCAATTTTCCAATCTAGCACTTTGAGGATTGTGTTTGTCAGCTTCTGTTGCTGGGAATAACAATTTAAAGCATAAAAGGTGTACTCTGCCTCACAATTTCAGATTTCAGCCCATGGTTGGCTGACTCCAATACTATGGGCCTGTGGCAAGGCGGAACATCAGAAGAGACTTCTTGCTTTCCGGCAAAGGGGAGTCAGAGAGGAGAGCAGAGAGTCTGGAAAGCAGTGGCTGGGGATGGTATGTACCCTTCAAGGGTAGGCTCCCCAGGGACCACTTGCCTGACTAGATCCCACTTAGCCAATAACTCTCAGTGGATTAACCCACTTGATAATGTTAGAGACCCATGATCCATGCATGTCCCAAAGCCCATCAGCTGGCAACCAAGTCTTCATACAAAGATCACTTTGAGGAACATTTTGGATCCCGACTATAGCAGGGAGGCACTAAATTTGCATATTATTCTGTTTGTATTTTTCTTCATGAGAGAGTGACTATTTTCTTTTCTTGTTCTGGCCTTTTTGTATGTTGGCACTAATAGACAGCATGGTCATGTTGTGAGCTACAGAGTGTTCTGTTTGTAAACAAATAATTTTTTACACTATAAATAATTTGCACAAGATGATTATGTATTTGTGATAAATGTTAAAGTAACCTAATTTACTGTTTTAAAAACTGTTTTTTATAGGTGAAATTTTTTCTAGAATTTCTCCATTATGTTAAGGTTTTATTAAGGCTAATTGGAGTCAAGTTGCAATATTCTCCGTCCTTTAAGTGTCCACATTAGAACGGGCTACAATTTTTATACTACAGCATTATTTATTTAGAAATGCTTCCGTTTTTATTCATTCTAATTTTTCAGCCTTGCCAGATTTTTCTCAGCTTATTCGTGTTTTCAAAGAATGAACTTTTGTCTCACTTCACCCTGTCATTGTTTTTATTTTCTATTCCATTACTTTTTACTGCCTTCATGATTTTGTACTTCCTATCCTTTCGATTTATTCATTTGTCTACTTATGCCACATTAAATCAAAAGCTTAGCTCATTTTAACCTTCTTTTTCTTTCAATTTAAGCATATACACCATAGATTTCCTTTAATAATTTTAGCAGCATCCTGCAAAATTTTAAAACAGCTTTATTTAGATATAAATCACACAATACTGTGTATCATTCATCTATTTACAGTATATAATTCAATGATTTGGGGCACATTGAATTATACACTTAAAAATTATAGTGAAAATATGTATGATAAAGTTACTATTTTAGTGATTTAAAGTGTACAGTTGTGTGTTAATTATTACATACATTACCAAGAGTGGTGGCCCACACCTGTTGTCCCAGCACTTGGGAGGCTGAGGCAGGAAGATAATGCAAGTTTGAGGCAGCCAAAGCTACATAGTGAGTTTAAGCCCAGCCAGAACTACTTAGTGACATCCTTCTTAAAAGCCAAACCAAAACAATTAAACAAAAAGAATCAAAACAATTACTTCATAATATTGTGGAAACATCACTACTTACCTCCAAACTTTTCAATCTGTGGAACAGATACTCTACAACTATGTGGTAGTAAATCTCCATTTCCCCTTTCCGATCACTAAAGTGGCTAAGCTATTTCTATGAATTTGCCTCTGTTAGACATTTATGTGACATCATACAATATCTGTCCTTGTGTCTTTATCATTTCACTTGGCATAACGTCGCCAAGGTTTTTCTATGTTCGTTCATATAGCATCTATAAGAAATTCATTCCTTTTATGAATGAATCATGTTTAAAAATAACTTTTCAAAATAAGGAAGACAATCTTATGTAAAATAAATGTTTCCCTTTTTGTTTCTTTTATGAAAAAAGGTAAAACAAAATTTCATAATAAAATACTAAGAGAATAACAATAATTAATACATTACATGTTATTATCTTGAAAGTAGTTGCTTAAGGTACAAGATCTGGGCCTAAAAATTTCTCCAATTGATATTATCACAAACCTTCCTTTTTAATGAACTAAGAGACACTGATAGTGTAACTGACCTGCATTTGTCCCTTTGCCCTACTGTCCTTTCTCCCTTCACCCACCCTAGTTCCTTTGTCCTTTTGAACAATTTCTTGCCATTTCACATCTATTGTACATTTTAGACCTCATTTACTTTCAGTTTCTTACACCAGAGGTACAATATGATGTTTACACATGTGAGTCTAATTAATTTCACTAATGAGTGTGGTACCAAGTTGCATCCATTTATCCTTCAGGTCTTAAATCTATCTTTCCTAATGGCTGAGTAGTATTCCATTATATAAAAGTACCTCATCAGTTTTATCCATTCCTCGACTGATGGGCATTTGAGTTGTTTCCAATATTTAGCTATGACAAACTGTGCTGCTGTAAACATGGGTGCACATATATTGCTGTGGCATGATTTTTTTTTTTTAGTGAAAAAGTTCTGTTTCTATTTTTTTTATTTTTTTAAAAAAATGAAAGTACAAAAACATATTAACAAACAGACACCAATTAGCATAAAAAATAGTACAATCACACCTGATCTATAGACAAGGTGACATGGCCTCAATAGTGGTTATTGCTTTATCCATTGATATCTTCGAAGTGTAAATATATGAACCCATATACAGACATGCAAAATTGGTCAGACCATTTATCCTCTCAACAACAGAAAAACACAAAAACCAAACATCCAAAGACAGAACACAAAACAGGCAAACAACAACAACAAAAAGCACCAATAGTTGCTACTTTGCATATTGATATCTTCGAAGTGTGTGTTCAGGATAATACATACAGACATACAATATTGATCAAATAACCCGTCATCAATTATTCCTTAGCATTAAGTGATATAATACAATAGTAGAACCATGTTAGCTCTCCTGCATATATGTATATTCATATATACATACATACATTTCTGTCTCTTACTTTTCTCCTTTCCCTCGTCCCATCTGTTCTTTGTTTTTGAACAGATTTCCTTCATGTCTCTTAGTTTATATTCCCAC
>PVLD010035761.1:0-11515 GCA_004027595.1 Dinomys branickii | reverse complement strand
CTCCTTTCACATGGGGTGGGAACTAAGACAGTGATGGGGGAGGTGCACTCCCTATCTCTAGATTGCTCCTTGCCGCTTCACTGGCCCATCCCACAGGAATGGGAAGCCTCTTGCTCCTCTCTCAAAGCCTCAGCATAGAGACTTGTGTAGGACCTGGGATCGCGATTCTTAACCTTTGCCAAATGCTCTAGGGCTTTCATCTTGCTGATTTCAGCATGGGTGCTGGGACCCCCACGGAAACTCATACTGAGCAGGATCACTTTGGGGCAGCTGCCTATACTCCAGGTATTGTAGCTGCACCAAATCCTTTGTGATGAAATCCCAGGGCACCCCGATAAGAAAATGGCACTTCTGTGCTAACTTCTCCATTGTTTTGAGGACTTCTCTTAAATCTTCCTCACTGACATGGTTACCCTTCAAGAAGATGACTGTGAGGATGACTATCAGGAGGTTGATTTTGGAAAAGTTATGGTAATCATCTCCCCATATCCCATTATATGTGAACCCCAAGACGGGTAAAAGGACATATATCTGGCCAGGGGTATCCACTTCTTGCACATCAATGCCAAAGGCCAGACACAAGCACTCACAGACTGCCTCCAATAACAGAAGCAAGTGCCCATGGTAATGGGGTCCACACAGTGAAGCATTTCTTCCTTGGTGATAGGTTCCTCCTTTTGATAATTGAGGAGCTGGATGGGCCCCACTTTTGCTATCTTCTTATCTTCATACAGATGGCACAGGAACAGCAGAGCTAGCATGTCCAGGGAAGTACAATGATTCTCCTCTTCCTCCCTACTGCAGCACTCAGTGGATTGGTTGCTTTGAATGGAGGCCATGGCTGTGGTGGAGAGGAGACACCCTGAGTTTCCAAGGAGAACTTGGTATCCTCGCCCAACACACTTCACTTGAGGTAGCAGGGATTTGCGTAGTGCAGGATGAGGAGACAGATGGGGCAGTGGAACCTTTTTCCTCTCTGACAGGCTTCAACACCTGCACACCTACCAGGCCCCGGGCCCCTCCGAGGACAAGATGGCCTCCTCCGAGCTTGCTGGGCTGTGTCTTCTGACAAGAAAGATGTGCTGAGGATCCTTGGGAGCAGCAAACCCTTGGTGATGAGGATTCAGACTCCTGGAGGAGAGAGGGAGAGTGTGAGTGTTCTCACCAGACGGTAGTTCCCTTGTGAGCTCCATGAAAGGCCCATTATTGTTCTGCTCTTTGTGTGGTCTTCTCAGAGTCCTGACTGGAGGCACTCTCCAGAGAGCTGGGACAAGAAGTGAGACTGCTCCTCAGGCTGCAGCTTAACCTCAGAGCAGGCTCTAGGGCAGGCAGCGGGGATTGTGCAGCCTGAGCAAAAGGATTCCTCCCTGTTCTTAGGTGGGCGGAGCTGTAGGCACACACTCAGTGCATGCTTCTTACCCTGACTCCTGGGCCTCCTCTGCTGTGTGATATGTGGACACTGCCTCAGATGAATACTTCCTGCATTTCTTTCTTAGAGCTCCTGTGACGGTCGTGGGGGACAGCTCAGGCTGCAGACCTCAACAAAGTCCCTGTCTCCCAGCCCTCATGGGAGAAGTGGGCTGGGCCTTGTGAGCTTCCTGGTCTGCTGGGTGATTGGTCCACTTTGTTCTCATTCAAGGTCCTAGACTGTGTTGAGCAGGGCCTGGACCCCAGGCATTTACTGGCTCAAGGCAAACTCCTAGGAAAATTATCTCCCTGCCTCATACGGCAGAAAAGAAAACAAAGAAGAAACACACATGGCAAGAACTGCCTGGAGCAACAACTGGAGGTGCCAAGATAGTTCGGTTTAATGCGCCCCAGGAAAGTGAACCTACTCCATCCTTACCTTAATAATGGTTACATCTGGGATTCTCCCTGGGATGAGGTGAGGCTATCTTCATTAAACTTCATCCATATGTATGTGACACTCTGAAAAATCTATGTCACAAATAGTCCAGTAAATGTGTGTTTCCCAGGTACAACTACAGGTGAAAAAGGAAACTGGTTGAGGCCAGGGTAAGGTGTGTGCAGGTGAGTGGGTTCACTCTCCCTCACCTAGCACCTTGGTAGAGCCTGAAATCCTACTTCTGTTGCCTGGATTCCAGCCACCTGTTACCAAGGCCATAATCTCTCTGAGAGCCTTGGGTCACAAGTAAGCAAAAAGTCTCACAGTTACAGCCTTTCTGAGGCTTCCCAAATGATCAAGGAGTCAGGGAAGATGTCTGTGGAGCATTCACCATCCGTATTTTGGGCAAGGTAAGCTCAGTTCTCATTTAGGGTCCTCATCTGACCCTTGGCAGATCTGGGGACTTGTGTGTTTCCTGACCAGAATGAGTTACCTGTGCCAACTGGCAGATACCATCTCAGAACAAGTCCTTCACCTCCCAGAAATCTCCAGGGTTCTCAAAAGACGTGAGCAGGCATCCATCATGTAACCCCTTGTGAGGACTTCAGTGCTAACCACAGGACCTGTGTCCATCGCCATGTGATTCAGGACTCCTGTTATGGTTTAATTTAGATTTCACCCCAAAGGCCCAGGGGCTCACAGGAAGAAGTTCAGCAGCTAAATGCCTATGGGGGCTTACAGCTTAATATTGTACTGAAAGTGTGGGCAGCAGGTGCAAGCACCATGCATAAACATTATGAAGAATTCAGTACTGGCCGTGAGGTTGAAGAAAAAAACCTAATATATATGGAAATATCAAGAAATAAAGGATAGATATTGAAAGATTCACTTCTAAATTGTACAAGAACATTAGAGAAGATGTAGCGACAATCGTTCTCAAGTTCTTCAACAAAATTGAAAGGGAAGCAGTATGCCCAAAATGATCTTCTCAAGCAAGCATTAAGCTGGTCTCAAAAGCAGAAAAAGTTCCAGTCAAAAAGCAAAACAATGGGCCAATCCCTTGAGTGAATAAAGATGCAATAATTCTCAGTATAAAATTGGCAATAGAATTCACCAAATCAAGATCAAGGAGGATTCATTTCAGAGATACAGAGTTACTTTAACAAGATCACACCAAAAATGTCATATATGGGCAACTCTTTTGGGTCCTCTTCTCACTCTTTTGGACAGAAACTTTCATTAGCTCAAAAAATATACTCTGCTTTTAAAACAATAATATACTGCATAAAAAGAATTTAAGGACAAAATGGATGAATATCTCAAAAGAAAAAAATTAATAAATTTTATCATCCATTAAAAAGAAAAATTTGAAGAAAATAGTTGTAGAAGAGCCTAATCTCCAAGTATGAAAACTATCTACAACAAACCAGTGGTTTAGTCTATCTTAGCTGGAGATGAGGTGAAAGATTTCCTTCTAAATTCAAAAATCTAAGGATGTCAACTGTCACCACTCCTGTTCAACATAACGCCAAATATGTTTGCCAGAGTAATCAGGCAAGAGAAAGAATTTAAAGACATATGTGAAGGAAATCTAGAATTACACTACTACTGTTTGTAGGTAACAAGATCCTCTTCCTCAAAGATGTACCAAAAACTTGGAAAGCACTCCTAGAATTAATAACGACATTTAGTAGCGTAGCAGATTACAAAGTCAACAAATATCACCAACATTATTGTACACAAGGAATGAACTCATTGCAAAAGAAATGAAGGAAAAAATACCTTTTGTAATAGCAACAGTAAAAAATGAAATACTTTGGAATTAACACAACCAAACAAGTGAAAGATCTCTTCAACAAAAATTACAGTACTGTAAGAAAGGAGGTAGAAGAAGATATGAATAAATGGAAAGATATTATCTGTGCTTCAGAAGGCAGAAACAACATAGTGAAAATGGTGATAACTGCAAGCTGTTATACAGATATTAGAGAATCCCAATGAAAATATGAACAGCATGCTTCACAGAACTAGGGAAAATAATCCTGAAATTCATAAGCAACGAAAAGTGACCTACAATATCGAAGTCATTCCTGGCAAAACATCTTGCCAGGCTGAATCAAAGTCCCCATCCTCAAGATAAATCATATGTCTATGATGATTAAAACAGCATGTTACTGGTGAGAATCAAACTTCTGAGTCCATAAAAAGGAACAGAGGGTACAGAAACAAGACCAAGCAAACTCAACTGTGTTATCTTTGACAAGGGGTCAAATAATTTCCCTGGAGGAAAGACAGATTCTCTAACAAATGGAGCTGGGCAAACTCGCTATCGAACTGCAAAGATTGAACCTGGACCCATGTCCCTCATCATGCACTAAATTAAAAGGAAATAATAAAAAAGAAGTGTTCTTCTGGATGACAAAAGTGATATCACTCTAGAAGACAGAGAAATAGTAAAAGCCTTAATGAACACAATCCCAGGTAGACACCAAATAATATCAAAAATAAAGAAAAGAGATCATGTCGAATTTAAAAACATCTGAATAGCAAAGGAAGCCATCCACGGAGTGAAGTGAAACCCTTAAGAATGGGAGAAAATTGGCAGGTGCTTCTCACACAAGAGATGCATATGTGGAATGTACAAATGTCTCAAAAAATTAAGACCCACAAACTAAAATATCCACTGAAGAAATGGGCTTCTAAAAGGAATGACTCTCAGATGAAGAAGCGCAAAAGGCTGGGGCATGCATGAAAAACTGTTGAACACTGCTTTCCTTTCAAATAATGCAAATTGAAAGAACAAAGAGATTTCATCTCACTGCAGGAAGAATAGCTATGGCTAACTGACCTTAGCACATGAGGGTGAATCTGGGCCTGGAGAGGACCCCTTATTCATGGCTTGTTGGTGTATTAATGGCACAAACATTGTGGAAATAATTATGCAGATTTTTGAGAAAACTAACATTAGAAATTACCTTCAACTCAGGTAGTCTCCTTGTAGGAATCTTCCTGAGAGAATTAAGTTATCAAAATGCAATGATATTGTGGAGGATCACCTGGAGGACTCTCCTTGAAAGATCAGCAATTATCTCCATTTTATCTAAACCTTGCCCTAGTTCCACATATGGAAAAGCACAGAGTTCTCTAGGACTTTCCTTATCACTTCAATTGGCTGTAAGAAATAAAAATAGGTCCAGATAAGTTGCTGATAGGTAGTGTTTGAAGGAGAAAGGACAGGGCAATGTTGCTCCGCCCCCCTTAAGTAGCTCTGAAAAAAACACGTGTGAGCCCAGGCAAGGTGGATGGAGACCTGTGCTCCACTCTGTGAGCTAGGATGATGGAGTCTCAAGAAAGAGGCTATGATTTCCCAGGGCATAAAAGATTAGACATCAGACCTGAACCACTGACCCCAAAATATCACATACTCAATCGTGTTATGCAGATTATTCTTTCTGCATATCTTTCCTTCTGCACACTACTACAGGCCCCCTACCTAGCCCAGCTCCTAGTGCTCATGTGCTTCCCCCACCTTCTCACAGTCACTCCTCCTAAAGCCACTGCCCTCTTCACAAATTAGTAAAATCCAATTCAGTCCTGGGTCAAGACCTTTGTTCCAGTTAGTCATCAATATAGCCAGACACAGGAGCCTCTTGATTCCCCGTCATTTTGGATATATTATTGTGTCTTTATGCTTTAAATTGCCCTGGCAGTGGTAGATTGGAATTAACTCTCTACAATTTTAAAACTTTCCAATGGAAGTACAAATATTCATTTTCTTTACCAGAGCAAGGCCTGGAAAGGCCTCTCCATATCATATATACATACCCATATTTATAGTAGCACAAGTACTACTAGCTAAATTTTCGATGCAGTCTATAGGTCCATCAACAAATGAACACATAAGGAAAATGGGGTATTTATGTACAATGGAGTACTACTCAGGTATGAAAAGGTAATTCTTAGTCATTTGTTGAAAAATAGATATATTGCAAAACATAATGTTAAGTGAACAAAATCTGATGCCAAGCTTAAATATCAGATTGTTTTTCTTATATGAGAATCCAAAAGTACAAATAAAGTATGAAATGAAAGGTAGATAATAGTAAATACTAGATGGATGTTTAGCATGTGGGAAGGAATCAAGAGATGGAAACACTGGGGAAAGCGAGGTGGGGTATAATATACAACGGCAAAATTGTCAGTTTTCACATGGACCAAGCCCCGATGAGAGATGTGATCTTTATGTGCTCCAAATGAGTTAAAGGAAGGGGATGAGGAGAACAAAATGGAAAAAAATACGAATGAACCTGAGTCATGTACTTGAAACAAACCCCCATGATGAATGTCATTGTTATTTCTTGCAAATGTGCACCAGAAAAATTCCTTCACTCCTCACCGAGGTTCCTCTTTTTGATCCCTCCCTGCTCCTTTTGCTGACAGAACATCTTTTCTCCCATGACCTGGTGCAGATCCTCACTGCAAGACCCATCTCCTGAACACCAGGGAGACAATGGCCCTATCTCTTTAATGTCCATGAATACTTAAATCCTCAATAAAGTGCCAGTAAATAGAATGCACCAAATCATCCAGAAGATCATATCTAATGACCATTTAGAATTCGTTCCTCCAATGTAAGCACAGTTAACCATGCTCAAATAAATCACATAATACAATGCATGAACAGAAATAAGCACAAAAATACACAATTTTCTCAGTAGAACCAGAACAAATATATGACAAAATCCAATATCCATTCATGATAAGAACCCTCAAAAAATATTTACAGAAGAACCTCCTGTCAATTTATAAAAGTCATCTATGACAAACCAATGGCCAAATCCATATTAAATTTTGAGAAGTGGAAAGCTGCCTGTCTAAAATCAGGAACAGGATGAGGATGTCTGATGTCACCAATCCATTTCAACATAATTCTCCACACATTAGTCAAAGCAATCAAATAAGAGAAATTAAAGACACCTGCATAGGATAGGAACAATTAAATTATCATTTGGAGATGGGATGTTCATTTCTTCTTCTATATAGGACACCCTGAATACTCCACCAAAAGACTCATAGAATAAAAAAGTAAATTCAGTAGCATAGGGTGTTACAAAATCAACACACAAAAATCAAAATTGTTCTGATACACCAATAATAAACGCACTGAGAAATAGATGAGGGAGACAATACCTTTGGCAGTAGGATCAAGCAAAATGAAATACTTAGGAAATATCCTAGTCAAGGAAGTAAATGACCTCTGTAATTCACATGACTCTGAAAAAGGAGACTGCAGGAGAATATCAGAGAAAAACTCATTCTTGCAGGTCTGCTCCTGTGGGATGCAGGACCAGCAACAGAGACACATCTGGATTGGTCACAGTCTTTCCAGGCTGGTGTTTCCTCATCATCCTCAGGCCCTCACCTGGAGAGGAGACAGATTTTCTCTGCTTTCCTCACTTGCACGAGGGACAACAGAATGAGGCCCTCGCCTCTTTCTGACACTACAGGCTGAAGTCAGCAGATGTCACACATGCACATTAACAGGGAGAAAGGAAGAAATGGGCAAGAAATGAGAGACTAGAAGGAACAAACAGAAACAGATTGTTTTTAAATAAGGAAGGGAAGAAGAGGTGAAAGGAGGTAAGGAAATGGGAAAAAAAACAAGCAGCAAGATATATCACATACAAGCACAAATTCCGTATAAAAAATGTTATCACTGTGCATCTTTAACATGCTCCAAAAATAGTTAATTAGTTACTTAAATAAATAAATGAAACTGTTTCTTTCCATGCCCCTGTGTTATCCTTCAAACCTAACCCTAGACTCTCCTAAAGCCAGCTCCCATGTCCTATGTCAAATCCTGTGCTCCCCTTTAGACAAAATATCTGACACTGAGGGATTTCTAAGGCAGAAAGGTCTCCCTGGCTGAGGGGAGTGGAAGTGGAGTGGGCTGGCAAGTGTGTCCCAGGTGCGGGGCTGAGAACACAGTGGGTATGTATTAACTGGGGACCTGCTACCTGGCTCAGGGCTTCCAGATTTATGTCCCAGCCTGTCAACTTGACTCAGTAGATCCTGGTTCTCTGCCCTGCTCCCTCCTTAAGCCTGTTCCTTAGAACCAGGAGCTGCCACCAGGAATTCCCTGAGAGAAAGGGGGTGCTCACCTGATAATTCTCCTCTGTACAGTACAGGGCTGTCAACACAGGCAGTGCGTTGTGAAAGTGTTATTTTCACACTCTCAACGTGAGATGAGGCTTCTCCCATTCTCAGTCCCTGACTTACTCTACGTAATACTGGATCCAATCATGGCAGTCCTCGTGAAAGTTAGACCTCAGAACAAGGCTCTGATATCCAGGGTCGCCTGTGACAGGCATGGATCAGGAACTCGTATCTCATCACCTCTGTGTGGTGCTGGGCATATGTGTTCTGTGTGAACACAGAAGCCATAGGACGGGATTTGTGGGGTAAGTCTACATGTGCCCAGGTTTTAACAGTGATCCCCAGTTTTGCACTTTGAAAGAACACTCCAGTGTCCTCTGTTCCCTAGACCTGAAGCACAGGTCTCAAACAAGGCTCTGTCTGCCCTCTCCTAGGGCCCTCATGCAAAATGAGGTGATATCCTCAAAATGTTTGCCCGCTGTGCTGGGCTGTAACAGAGATGGATCTATGGTGTTTGTGGCCCTGTCCCCGGCTTGGGGCTTCCTCAATGTGTGCTCAGGGCCTTGTTTTGACCTAACCCATCCTGGGTCCCTTTTGGTCCTCCCACCTGAAGCTCAGTCCTCAGCTCTAGGTTCTGACACTCCTTTTCTGGTGCTCTGAGGGAAAGGTGTGCTCCCCTGACACCTTTTACCCCTAATTCAGGATTCCTTTGAGCTGCCTGACCTCAGGTCTTCTGTTTCTTTCACCTCAAATAGTCTTCAGAAAAAGGTTTTGTATGTCTCTTGCCATTGTAAAGAAAAGGTGTGCTCTCCTGAGAATTCTGCACTATGAGGTACAGGTCCAGCAAGAAAGACTTTTTTCGAATATTCTGAGATTGTTGTATTGGGTGGGGATTCCTGAGTACCATCAACAACACCTCTCCTAGATCTAACTGATCCAGGCTCTCTCTGCTCCTCTCACTTGAAGCTCAGTCTGCAAAGAAAGGCTATGATATCCTTTCAGGGCAGAGAGGACAAAAGAGGCACTCTTCTGAGGATTCTGCACATCCTGCTATAGGACCAGCAATGGGATTTTCTAGAATGTTCTGAGATTCCCTCCCTGGTGTGAGCTTTCCACAGTTTTCTCAGAGCACTCAAGTTGACTTAATGAACCCTAAAACCTTTCACCTCTTCCTTCCAAAGCCAGGAGCACAGAAATATGTTCTGACTCTGCACTGTAGAACCCATGAAGCAAAATAAGGCCCTCACCAGGGAATTCTTCCCAGCATATAGGGCTAATTAAATGGTTACTATGCATGATCTACTGCAATACATTCTTTTCAGGTTCTCTTGAAATTGTTTTCTGTCCTGTTAAATAGCTATTGTTTTGAAAGCCAGCCCCCATGCAGTAGAGTGTTTTAAGGTGCTTATTAGTAGAGTCTCTGCAGCCACTGTCTCCAGTTTCCTGCTATACTGCTGTGATAAGTGGGTCGTTGAAATCTCTGGATTGAAGTACTGGCTTAGACTGTGCACTGTTGTAGGAGCAGGCATTTTTAAACTTTCTTCCAACTCGTGCTGTCACAGGCCACCTCTGCTGGCCTCAGAGCAAACCTTCTACTTCCCTGCCCATCCAGGAAGGAGTCCCTGGTCAGTATTCTTCAACATCAGCAAGGATTCCTCATGTTGTGAGGTTTATGTTTAGTTACACATGGGTGTCTGTCAGTATTTACTCTTTCTCTCCTCTCTGGGATTAATTCAGCAAGCACAAGGCAGTAACCTAACTTTTTGTCGCTTTGGCTGCTATGGATAAGGCAGTGACTGACCAGGAATTCATGGGAAATTGACATTTTTGGCATATTCTGTTATTCTTAAAGGAATAACACATAGTGCTCTATTTTTATCAGAATCCTTGGCACGAATCTTTCTACAAAGTTTTACAGTTGTATTAAACATTTACAAATTTGTTAAGCTTCATTTTATATATTTCTAAGTTTTGCCTTTTGTAAACTAACTAAAGTTTGTGCATAACATAGTTGCTGGAGTTGTGGTCATTATTTGAAATGAAATAAAGCAGTCTCTTAATGGGATATTAAAGCCAGTCCATCTTAATGGCCAGCAGTGATTTGCAGAGGTTGGGGAGGATGTGGAAGAGAGCGGGCAGAGCAAGGCTGGGTTTGATGAGGGTGCAGTGCACCACTGTGGTGAAAGATGACTCTGAACCCGCCATTCATGTGTATAATTTGCACATAGTAATCAAAGCCAGGTAAAGAATTTTAGGAGAAATAAGTGCTATGTGAAATTCTAAATGCTAAACTACCTAACAGGGTTTACATAAAATAGATGGCATAATCACATGATCTAGTTCTTCAACAAAGCTCTGTTCCTGTGTCTCTTTCTGTCCGGAGAGATGAGCAGCTGTGATTCACACCTACAATATGCCCCAAAAGTCCCCCATTGAGAGCGGGGCCTGGGGAAAGGAGGGCTCATGTGGAGCAACACTTGGGGGCGTATTCTCACCCCTTCTCTCTCTGCTTCATGGCTGTGAACTGTGAGCCGGAATAAACTTCTCCTTTCACTTGTGGTGTGCAGTAGTTTGTCCCACTGACGAGAAATCTACTGAAGAAATACCTCTACCAATAGTGTTCGTAGATACAAAAGACAGATATAATGTGGATCCAGGTTTATTCCTTGCCCATACGTACTGAGTAGTTTAAGAATGAGTGTTATACAGACTGACTTTTCTCTCCTCTAAACTTCATTTGCATGTGTCCATAATTAGATGTTCGTATATGAAGATGGGTGTGGATTGATTCACGAACTTCATTTTGTTACACAGATGAATTTCAAGATTTAATTCACTGTCTTGTTTGGTGTTAGTGTATAATTTGTGAAATGAATCAGGGGAGTTCCTTTAACTTTACTCCATGTAAAAAGGTTTTCTTTGTGTGTTATAGGATATTGCATTTTTTATGAATGTTAGAATTTCTTCTAAGGGGGCTCTGAATATATGAAGTTATTTGGGAAGAATTCATCATTGTCATGGTTGTTAAATCCTCTGGGTATTGATTAAGGCTTCTGTATCTGTTTACATCTTCATTTTCTCTTGTTTCCAATGTACTGTATTTCTTCACGAATACATACTTAACTTTTGCCCCATTTACCCTTTCTAATCCATACTTTCTAATCTTATTTTAAATCATAGTGTTCAATTTCAATTACCAGCTCCTCATTTTTAGTATAAAAATGCAGGTATAATGATCCTATATCCAACAAGATGTTTATAGTCAATTATTACCTCAAGAAATATTCTCTTAATTGATAGAAATTTATGCTCACCTTATTTTTTGTAGTTTTACTTCTCCCTTCCAAAAGGGAGGTCATTGTAAAATTCTGTCTCCATTGAGCAAATGCTGAATGGTCCCACTGAACCACAGGCTGATCTGTGAATTCACAATCCTTTGCTGTTTCTTAGGATGGCTATATGGAAAATGGTGTGGAGGTTCAATAATTTCTTATCTGGAAACATCCAACATAG
>PVLD010035760.1:0-11515 GCA_004027595.1 Dinomys branickii | reverse complement strand
TGGGACTTTCCCACGTCTCGCCCCGGCAGCCTGGTCCGCCCTACCACATCTCCCCCGGCATCTCAGAGAAATACGCCCAGTTTAAACTTCCCAGCCGAGGTTCCAGCATTCACGCTCACCAAGTCTGTCTCGAGCTGGTGGTGTTTATTAAGGAGGTTCGCTCCCTTGCTGCTCACCCGGTCGCCATCTTCCCCGGATCGTTTTTGTTTTTAAAAACCTCTGTAAACATTTATCATGATTTATATAATCATTTGTTTTTTTCAACTAATGTGATTAAAATTTATTAATGTTGCAGGTTGTTGCTTTTAGTTTGCTTATTTGCACAGTATTTTCTTTTGTGAATATATGTTTTATATGTCCACTCTCTCATTGGTGAGCACTGGGATTCTTTCTAGGGTTTGGCTACTGTGAGCTGTGACCTGTTCTATGATGTATATGTTTTAGACTTTTCCTTGGGTATGTATCTATCAGTAGAGTTACTGAATGATAGGTATATGAGTTTATTCTTTACTGTCATCTGAAGAAGTTGTACATTCACCAGAACACACTCAAATCAGGTATTCTGTGGATCCCCTTTTTTTCAAACTTTGGTAGTTTCAGACTTTTAACTTTTGCTACTTATATGAAGTCATTTTATAGGCTAGGGAGGCATTTATATATTTGATATATTAAAATTAGAATCTTTTAAGGTGTCAAAGGACACTTTAAATTGAAAAGTTAAAAACTTGGAGATATTTGTAATACACAGAGAACTCAGGCAAATAAATAACTATTAAAGAAATAGAAAAATGGTCAAGATACATGGACAAGTATTTCACATAAAAATAAGACATATGACCAGTAGATATATAAAAAGATACTCAGCATCACTATTGATCAAAGAAATGCAAATTGAGATCCTAATAATAACATTTTAAGCACCTAGAAAAACGATTCTTTTGCAGTCAATACTTTAATTTCATGAAGCATGCCACAGAGAATTAATTACATTTACAGACCATTCCAAGCTTGCTAAGGACAGGCAAGTTTAGAATAAAAATAATACCAGTAAGTTGAAGCAGTGGTCAAAAATAAAACGCTTGGTACACCTAAGTGGAAATACATTAAGCTTGAAAGCACTCAGCTGCTCAAATACAAGATGCAGATTTATTGCCCTAAAAGATTATTACTGGAAAATATTGGAAGTCAAATACTACTAAACAACATACTAGTCGTATGTGCTTGAATTGACAAGTTGCATGAATATGCATTTATTCGACCATGCTTTCGCTGACAATTTGCCTTAGCATGCATCTATTTATCTATGCATCCATCTGAAGCAACCCAAAATCTTTTCAGCCCTACAATAAGTGCCCTTCAAAAGTAGAAATTGTGTCCTACCATTATATTGTACAGAGAAGTGTTGTTTTTGTTTTACTCTCATGTTTTTAGTTTACAAATTAAAAAATGAAAATTACATCTTCACCCCCATCTTTCCCTAAAATCTTCAGTGGTAAATTATCAATAATTTGATGAACATCTTTCTGGCCTTTCGTAAGGGCATGCACACATCATGATTTTAATCAGCTTAATGATTAAATGGTGAGGTCACATCTAAATTTTTTGCAGTTACTAATAGTACCCAAAGAACAACCTTATATATCGGTTCTTTTACAATTGTGAAAATATGTCTAAAGGACAGGTTCTAGAAACGAAAAATCTGGGGTAAAGAACATGACATGTGTATTCCAAAACTGCCCCATTTCCCACATTCTCCCCATCCCTACAAAGATTTTTCCAAAGTAAAGCCACCACAATTACCATAAGTGGTAGTTGTGTATATTTCATTGTGTATATTTAAAAAAAGATATCCTAACCTCTACTTGCATTGACAATAAGTTGTTACCTTTAAAAATCGCACAGATGATTTTCGTGTGGTTGATGATGTGGCCCTTCTCAGTGAGATTTTAAAGTCTGATTAACTTGGGCGGGGTAGGTAGCTCAGCAGCACAGTGCCTGCCTGGCAAGCACGAGGCCCTGAGTTTGATTCCCGATACCAAAAACAATTTTTTTATTAACTCATAATTTTGAAAATTGTCTGTGGAGAAATAGTTAATGTCAAATTATGTTCCTAAGGTGTTATTTTACCTGAAACAAGTGTACAATGTGATAAATTACTAATTTTAATAGGATCTGGTAATGTGCATATCTTTACATCAGTATTTTATGTCTGCATGTACAATTTGCCAACAATAAGAATTAAGCATATCGTGCCACTATGATTATAGATGTTTATCTTTTCTCACATGAGTTCTGCCTGAGTTGAAAAGTGTCAGGATAAGTACACTAAAGCCAGTTAAATCTTTTGGTTTTACTTTCATGTCTAAATACAATGCGGTGAACACGCTAGAGTGCGTTCTCGTTATTTTTAAGCCTTTTCTTATCAGTGGAAGTACGAAATAAAGAAGGTTCTTTTTATATGTCCTGAAAAAGACATCATAATGCATGGATATTTTGTAAGAAGCAGCCTTGATTTTTAGTGACACCAAAATTTCTAGGGCTGGGGATCTAGCTCAGCAGCACAGCTTCTGCCTGGTAAGCGCAACATCCTGAATTCAATTTCCAGTACAGAAAAAAAAAAAAGAAACAAAATTTCTAGACTTCAATTTTCTGAAGCACACACCCTGTCTTTAAACACTGTACAAAGATGCTTGTGAAGCACACGCGTCGTGTATCATGGGAGAGACCTTGCTCACGTGCCTTTCACCACTTGTGGGATGATTCTGGCTGGGAGAGAAAGAAAATTGAAACCAAGCTTCTGTGAAATACTTCAACCCATCCCGGAAATTTTGACGTTTAGAGGAGATCTTAGAAGAGTGAGTAGCTCTGCTGTTTCCTTAAGCACGTAATCAGAAGAAACTATTGATGTCTACTAGTTCACCTGCTTTTTTGACCACTATGCTGTCATGAATGTACTGATGCTGTAAGTGAGAACGCTTGTGTGCAAAGTGTTCTCCCGGCCTCTTACCTCTTCAGAGTAGTGCAAGCTTTTTTCTTTTAAGAACAAAACTTTCATCAGCAAAAAGGATTCTGATATATATAAATAATTATTATTTTTTTTTCGTTTTTGAGACAGGATTTCACTTTGCAGTTCAGGCTGGTCTTGAACTCATTTTGTAGTCCAGGTGGGCCTTAAACTCACAGCAATCCTCCTGTCTCAGCCTCAAGAGTGCTGGGATTACAGGTGTGCACCACCACGTCCGGCCAGGTCCTGCTATTTTGGGCATCCGTGACCTACCTATAATGCTTGGTAAAGCAACTGGGTTTCTTCTTTCATGAGGAAACAACCTTCACATGACAAACTCATTGCTTCGCGATGATATTAATGGATTTTGTGAAAACTTCTAAAATACATTTATAATTGTTAAAATGGTCTCTTTTTTTTTTTTTTTTTTGGTTTTTTTGAGACAGGGTCTCACTATGCAGTTCAGGCTGGGCTAGAGCTGACTTTGTAGCTCAGGCTGGTCTCAAACTTGCAATGATCCTCCTGCCTCAGCCTCCCGAGTGCTGGGATTAAAGGCGTGCACCACCACATCCAGCAAAGTTGTCATTTCTGTCTGCATCAGAATGTTGAGTAACTGCTTTCTCCAGTTTTTTTTTCCCCAAGAAATTGGAGAAAAATTTTCTGATGTGCTATATTTTAAATAGTTTGGTTATGTGTTTACTGAGACGTAATTGACATACAGTTAGCCACACTTAAAGTGTACATTTTGATAAATTTTGCAGTATGCAATACCTGTGAAAAAAGCGTTATATTCCATATGATGAGGACCTCTGTCACACCTGGTTTCTTCAGACCTCTATTTAATGCTTATGTCTGACTCACTGTCTACAGCCTACTCCCTCCTCAGAAAAATACCAATCCGCTGCTCTCACTATAGTTTGTATTTTTTAGAATTTCACGTAAATGAAGTATACAGCACTTACTTTTTGGTCTGGTTTCTTTCTCTCAACTTCTATAGAGATTGAGGTCATGCTTTTGTAGTATTGAATACTATTCCACGGTTATACAATTATTTATGAACTGATAAACATTTGGTTTGTTTCCAGCTTGGGCTAAGACACATAAAGCTGCTGTAAATATTCACATATATGCCTTTGGATGGTCATATACTTTCATGTATCTTGACTAAGTACTTAGTAGTAGAACAGTAGATACATCTCCAACTTTTTAAGAAATTTTTAAATTGTGTTGTAAAGTCAAATTATGTAAAATATGTAAGTCCAGTTACTCTTACCCTTGAATTGGTCAACCTTTTAAAATTATAGTCATGCTAGTAGATATATGACATGACTATGGTTTTAATTTGCATTTCTCAAACAATCAAATGATGTTGAATATCTTTTCATGTATTTTCTGTGTCCCTTCTATTCATTACAATGTTTATTATTACATTTTGCAACTCTTAAAATATTTTCTGAGCACAAGGCCTTTATTGAATGTGTGATTAGCAAACATTTCTTCCAGTCTGTCTTGTCTTTTCATGATGTTAAGAATACTTTCCAAAGAGCAGAAGTTTTTACTTTTGATGAAGTCCAACTTACATTTTTTTCTTTTATGGATTGTACTTTAGATGTCATAGCTAAAAGATCTTTACCTGACCCAAGGTCACAAAGCAGTTAATAAAAGTTAATGTAGTTGATTAAAATTGGACAAATTTTGTCATTTTTTGATGGAAAGAAGAGCCTAATCTTATATTGTCCCCTGAAGAAGAAGTTTGGAGACAGATGGTTTGATAGCTTTCCAATATTGGAGAAAGTACATTATGGAATTCAGAATACGACATGTTAATTTCTCAGTAGATAGAAGTTTTTCTAGGTTACTTTTGCTCAGATGACATTAAGTTGAAATGTGTGTGGGGGGATATAGCTCAGTGGCACAAGAGCCTGCCTGGCAAACTCAAGGTCCTGAGTTTGATTTCTGGTATGAAAAAAATTGAAATATGAGTATAAAATAAATTTTTTCCTGATATAATGTCTGTTGATGCAAGCCCTGTCAAGCTTAGTTTTATTTACTTAGTGACAGAAGGAAATGAAATCATACTGTTTAACTTGCAGAATCTTGAAAAATTGAGATCTTCTTTGATAAAGATATATGTTTGTCCAGAAAATGAGATTTTTAAAACCCCAGTTCTGTACTTTCACAGACCTTATGGGTTAGGATTTTCAGCTGTGGTTGCTGTCAGAGATGACCTGTGCATTATCATGCTGAAAACCACTCCATAATTCCAACTTCTCATATAAGTCAAGCAGCAAAACTTTCTTATGAAATTTTCATTTGTATAATATAGATTTTTAAAAAGAATTAGCCATTTCTTTTTACATAAAGAGTAAGGTGACTTTTTTCCTGGTGTTATGTTAATATTGCTCAATATTTTCTGCATTTAATGCGGTGTTCATGAGGGAGGGAAAGAGGGAAGGAGGCGGAGGGAGGCGAGGAGACAGAAATCTTTCATTAGAGTCTCAGTTGGATCCGTAAGTGTCCAAAAAGGTGTAGATCACTGGTAAGGCTTTTCTAGAAGACAGCGAAATCAGTTCTGTCTTTTAAAAGTTAAGCCCAGTATGCCTAAGCACTTTACTGATACATTTGTCATGCTGCATGTAATTTTTTTAACCTGATTACAAAAATAACCATAGATTCTCTATATAAATATATAGTCTTACCCAAAGAGCACTGTAGTATCTACAGTCCTAGTCTATAGTATTACTATTACTGGGACACTGCTTGCTACTTAATTACAATATGTAATTCTTGCTCATAAATTTTTTTTTTCCATTCTACATGCGGTGATAATGTGGACTGCTCTTCTGCACAGGCAATGGTATTCTAATGTCATTTAAGTCTATTTACATTTTTGTCGGCATTTTAATCTTATGTTCTTAGTGAATTTATTGATATTGTTTGCTGATGGAGTTTTTTACTTTTTGTTTTTGAATCTTTTAGTAGTTAATGGAATGCTGGATTTTTCAAATTTCCTTAAGACTCTGAATGATGGCTCTTACTTGGTCTCCCAGGATCCAGGTAAAAAGAGTATTTCTCCAGAGTATAAAAGAATGATTCTTGATAGCAATTGACTTTAAGGTGGGGATGTATATATGAATTTATCTTCTCTTGCAGTCCCCTCCCCCTTTTAATCTCAGTAATGTGGGTTGGGAAAATTACATGCTTTTTTTTTTCATAAAAGGTTTGAAAAAATCCTGGATTATTTCACAACATCCTAACTTTTTATTATTAGTCTCCAATTTCATCTGCATGAAGTTGCTGTGCACTGATTCTCTTGATTTTTTTTTTTTTTTTTTTTTGGTGGTATCGGGGATTGAACTTAGGACCTTGCACTTGCCAGGCAAGCACTTATTCCACTGAGCTATATCCCCAACCCTGCACTGATTCTCTTAAGACACCATTTTTGTCATGCCATTTTCTTGCTCAAGAATTTATATATGTGTTCTCCCTGTTACCAAGTAAATGTAGTGTAAGCACGTATGCTAAGCTTCCTACAAAATCTTTCCCAGGCAGGAACTCCAGACTGTAGTCAATCCTGAATCTCTGTTTATGTCACTCTGACTTGATGCTTTTGTTCTCTCGTCTTTGTGTGTTTTCTGATGAAGTCTCACATTTCTTTTCTTCTCCACCCTTGATAGTACTTTCTTCACTCTGTCAGGAATCTGCTTGTGTTGCTCCCTAAAAAATTCATATCCTTATTGGTCTCCTCATAGTTTACACTACAAATAAATTATAAATGTAGTGATTCGGAGTATTCATGCTAATGATTTAAACACTGTACCACTTCCAAAAATTTGAGAACCCTAGTGTTCATGACCCAATTTTATAATTTCCTTGCTTCTTTATTAGACAAGATCAGTCCTTCCAATTATATATTTTATAATCAGGCTGTATTTTCTTATAATCAGGAATGTGTGATATAATGGTCTTCTTACTCCTAGAAAAGCATGTGAAAAGACAAGAGAAACCTAATGTTTATTGAGTCATACATGTAATAAGTGTTATTGAGTGACAGGCATAGGCGGCAGGGGACAACGCAGCGATGATTGCTTGACTTGTTTTCCACTTCAGTTTCTTCCTTCCTACACTGCTTATCTTCCATGACATTGGTTTTCTCTTGGTTCGACTTGGTTTTTGACTAACAGCTTTTTTCTAAGGATAGATGTATATGTGTGAACTTCAAAGTATGATCTACTTGTTAAGCCAATACTTAGAACAATTTATTTACTTCCATATATTTCTTGGTATTTTAAGTCTTGGTTTCCTATGTTGACCTTAGTTTTTCTTTTTGTGGTCAAAGTGTTACGAGACTAATCAAAAACTCATAAATCTCTTTTTCTTCCTTTTAAAACATCACATAATAATATTTTATTTTTATAAAGTATCCAAGTAGTATATATGTATAAATATGTGAACGATCTTAAACTCCTCCCAACTTGTTACAGTTTAATATTCACCTTAGACTCTTTTTATACTATTATGAATATATACAGATGTATGCATAAATATGTACTTTATGTATTTTTTTGCTAAGGCGGAACAAATTGTTCTTAGGAGAGGAGGACCAGAGGGCATAGAGCTCATAGAAGCTAATAAAAAAAGCCAAGCATAGTGCTGAGAATGAAAATGTATCTCCAGAAAATGCAGGGAAAATATAAATATCTTTAAGAGAAAGGGAAGTTCTACTATCTTGTTTTGTATGAAATGCTATAGCTTGTTGTTTATATTTCTCAATTATGGAATTTGTTAACTTTTAATGTAATTATTACTCATTTATATAGCTTCTTCCTTTTCATATTCATTGTCCATTTTAAAAACTGGGTCCTTCATTTCTTATTGATCGATAGGAGTTTTCCTAGTTTTGATAGTGCTGGTGCTTTCATTGCTTTGTGGAGGAGAGGATCTTTAGAATTCCTCCCTCTGCCACTTTTTGCTCATTATAGCCACCAGCTGAGTGACTAGGTAACGCCTGCCTCTGCCTCCTTTGTTGTGCTTATTTTAGGACTTGCAGGTCATTATGCTTATTGTATCTTGAATTCCAAGAAAATATAGTTGGACTGTAAAACGATTTTCTGTCTAGAATTGATTATGAAAATTGTATATTTTTTATCAAAGTAAATTAAAAGATGCCGTGGTTAGAAGAGAATTTAAATTTAGCTGTTGTATACAGCTTTTAATCTGTTTAAGTTTGAAGAAAGATTTTTTGTGAAGAATTCTATTGATATGAGTATTTTCTTCTATGTTGTTTCCTATTTATTTTTGATGCTTAGGACTGTTGGCATAATGATATTAAATTTCTGTGGAGAAATAAAAGCCTTACAGTAGTGGTTAAGCCATTGCCAGCCCCTCTGAAGTATGATAAAACATATGAAAGGGAATTTCATATCTGTGCGATTCTTTTCTTTTACATTATCTTTTCTAAATTTCATTTTAAAGCAATTAATAATTCCTTCAGACTTTGTATTAAGTTGCCTTACTATTGTGGAATATACCATGGATAAAAATTGTCTTAGTTAAAAATTTTAACTAAGAGCTAAGTGTAGGATAATGATTAAAAGGATGTATTATAGAATAAAATTGCTAGATTTGTAATCTGGCTTTATCGTTACTAGTGGTGTAATCCAAGGGAACTTTCTAACACTTAGTTTCTTTCTCTATAAAGTATGGATAGTAATTTTATAGGCTTATTGTGGGTGATTTAATGAGGTAAGTCTTAGCTTTTAATACAAGGCCTGATACATACTTGATATTGAGTAAACGTCAGCTATTATTAGCAAAAATTAGAATTTGTCCTAGAAATATGACAAAAATTGGGTAAATACCTACTTACAGGTAAACATCTAGAAAACCTGATGCCTGCGTATGGGTGTTTTGCTCTATTGGGTTACTGACATATCATAGGAAAAACTGTTGATACTCATGTTACCATAATTTCTTTCTTTATCGTTTTTGCAGTATTCCAGGAAAAGTTGAAGATTTTTAGTAGGATGAAAGGTGGCCGAGTTGCTGTTGATGAATTGGTCGCTGTTGTGGATAGCATGGGCATCCCTATAAATTTTGAGACATTTCAGGAAGTGATAAGACACACATATATCGGCAGTGAGTCCTTTGCATCTTGGGTGTCAGTTTCGAAATTTGTTCTTTGCTTGTCTGTGCTTTCACTCTTGATGCTTTTGCCACCACCTCTGTTGGTGCTGAAAATAAAAGCTCGTCCAGAAAACCTACGTGAAAAACTGTTAAACTTGTTACATTTAGTTACACTGAGTGAAAGGGTACGAGTAAGGTGGATTTTTAAAAATTTTCAGACATCTCTTTTATAGTCATTTCTTTGTCTTGTGCGTTCACTGTTACGAGCACTGGCTTCACGAGTAAAGAGACCTAAATATTTTCAGTTCTCAATTTTGCTATGTAGTTTGATTAAAATATCTTGTTATACTATTCAGTTACTCTCTGCAGAGTATCAGTTTCTTTAAACATGACTATATTTAGCAGATGTTTGGTATTATATATAGTTATTTAGTGACTTTTATAGATAGTTATTTAGTGATTTATTGTCTACTATGCCTTGATCTACACTGTTGATACAAAGATGAATTTGTTAGTCAGCTTTGATGTTGCTGAGATAAAATGCCAGACGCTCACAATTTAAGGATGGAGAGGTTTAGTTTGTCTTGTATTATCTGGCTCCAAGCAGAGACGATCAAGATTAACCATCATATTTCGCCTCCTGTTAACTTGACATTTAAACACATTGACCTTAAGTCATGCTTGAGCTCCAAATAAGGAAAATAACAAGGTAATAATTCACCTAACAGGATGTAGCAATCCTGTGTATGACTGAAAATGCACATTAGGAGTTATCCTTTCTCAAAGTTTCAACAGTTCCAACATTATTCAAAAGTTCAAGTCCAAACTCTATTCTGAGACTGAAGACAATTCTTAGCTGTGAGCCTCTGTAAAAATCAAAGGCAAGTTACATAAACTGAAGATACAGTTGCACAGGGTAAATATTCCCATACCCAAAAGGGGGAACAGAGGAAAGAGAAGATCAGATCAAAGCAAGACCAAAACCCACAAGGGCAAATATTAAATCCTGCAGCTCCATACTGATCATTTAGGGCACACGATGGCAAGAGGCGAGTTGCTGTCGTTCTGAGCAGCCCTGCCTCGTGGCCCTGCCAGTTGCTGCCCACACGCCTCTCAGTGTCGCAGTGCCCAGTGCCTGCGGCTCCCTCAGCAGACACCCCGGTCTCCCCACTGCAGCTCTAGCTTCATGCTCACAGTTGCTCACACTGTACTGCTACAAATTTTTTTATTTTTAAAAGTTAAAAGAAAAGGAAGGAAAACATTAACAAACAGACACAAAGTAGCACAAGAGCAGTACAAACAAAACTTAATTACTGACAAAGTGACAGGGAATTAACAATGGTTATTGTATTACGTATTGATAACTTCAAAGTGTATGCTCGGGAAAACACATATAGACATACAATCTTGATCAAACAACCAATCGTTAACTGTTCCTTACCATAAAACGACATAAGTCAATAGTGGAATCATGTTAGCCATTCTGCATATTCATACGTACATACATAGTTGTCCCTTTCTTCCTTTTCTCCTTCCCCTCATCCCACTTGCTCGTTACTTTTGAGCAGATTCCCTTCATACCTCCTATTTTATATTCCCACTTTCAGGTTCTTACACTAGTGATACAATATGTTTCTTGTGTATGTACCTCTGATTTATTTCACTTATGAGTATGGTGTCTAATTGTGACCATTTGCCTATAAAAGCCTCAAATTTGTCTTTCTTTATAGCTGAGTAATATTCCGTTATATAAAAATGCCACATTTTTTTTTATCCCGTCCTCTGTGGATGGACGTTTGGGTTGCTTCCATGATTTAGCTATTACAAATTGTGCTACTATAAACATGGGTGCACATATATTGTGGTGATGAGATGTTTTCAGATCTTCTGTGAAAATACCCAGAAGAGGGGTAGCTGGGTTGAATGGGACCTCTAGACCTAGTTCATTGAGGAATCTCCAAACCGCTCTCTGCAGTGGTTTCACCAGTCTACATTCCCACCAGCAGTGCAGAAGAGTTCCTATTTCTCCACAGCCTCGCCAGCATTTGTCAGTGGATGATTTCTTAATGCTGGCCAATCTTACTGGGGTGAGATGAAATCTCAATGTTGTTTTTATTTGCATTTCTCAAATGACTAAAGATGTAGAACATTTCCTCATATATTTATTTGCCATTTGTATTTCTTTGTCTGAGAAGTGTGTATTCATCTCAGCTGCCCATTTCTGGATTGGGTCTTTGAATTTGGACAGGTTCATGTCTTTTAATTCTTTGTATGTTCTAGATAGAAGACCTTTGTCCAAGGGACAGCCAGCTAGGATTTTTTCCCAATTTGTGGGTTTTCTTTTTACTCTGCTGGTGATTTCTTTAGATGTGCAAAAGGTTTTCA
>PVLD010035759.1:0-11516 GCA_004027595.1 Dinomys branickii | reverse complement strand
AAAAGAGAAGGCTAGGCAAGGGTCCTTCCTTCACACCCTAGGCCAACTGGTTAACACACTCCTGAATGCCTGAGTCTCTTCACAGCACATATCACATCCCTAATTCAGTTAGAAACTCTATTTAGTAAAACAACATGACAGGTCTTCAACAGCTCTTTGAAGGTAGTCCTTTCTTTATGTCTGGAGAAAAGTGCTGTAGTCTCTTAGAGCAGGATTAACTATGGACTTTGCTTTCTGCAGTGCTGGGGGTTGAATCTGGGGCCCTGGGCACGCCAGACGAGTGGTCCATGACCCACAACCTGAGCCCAACTACGGTCCTCCTGTGGCCCCATTACTCTCAAGAACATTACATTCTTATCTCCTTTATGTCTCATGCTCACAACTGGTGCTCTTAGTCATACAGCTCTGTTTTATTGCCGCAATTTCCTTTGACAAGAAGGGAGTTTTACACATTGTTCACAGAGAAAGCAGTAATTAGATGAAGAACCCATACTTATTATCAGTGCTCCCAGAGGTAGCTATATTTAGATAATTAAGAAATCCAAGCTCTTTAAGTTTCCAGTGATAAATGCACATTAGAGACATTCATCATCAATTTAAGACTTCCAGAAAATGCTGACAGGAAACTGGCTACATTTATAGCCCACATGTGGAGTCAGTCGCTTTCCCCTTGAAATCCCTTCCTGTGAACAACTACAATTCTGCTTGAAAAAACATGACTGGGGGCTGGGAGTGCAGCTCAATGGCAGAGTTAGTGCTTGTCATGCAGGTGGCCCTGGGTTCAACCCTCAGCACACACCACCCCCCTCCCCCGGAGAACCAGACATGACTGGGTCCACTTGGGCCTTTCAGCAGTAACGTGACAAAGAATCAGGAAGAAAATAAAACTGATGTTTATCACGGACCACTTGAGAACTACATTTATTGCAGATTGAGTGAAAAAAAGGGAAAACCTAGTGTTTTAACAGATTACCAAATTTTGTCAATCATTAAGTTTTTTTAGTTTTTAAAAATTATTTCAATTGACACATTGAGGAAAAAGAGGTGGAGAACAATGAATAGTAGGCTTTCATATATGAAAACCCATGAACTAAAATACAAGCTTATACAGGGAGAAAACCTCTCTGCTAGGCTATGAAAGACATTACAGGGGTTGTGTGAGAAGGTAGGGAGAAAAAGCTTTTACATTATTGGTATTTTTAATTATATGCTTTATTACTAACACCAAAAATATTGCCATTAATATTACAAAATTAAAAAATAAAAAGCCAAAAACCAACACAGGAATGGACAAGACAAACATAAGAAAGTCAGTGGTTTAAGATCACTTCCTACAACCCTGGACCATGAAGGACAGAACGGAGAGAACTGCCCAAAATTACTCCACAGAAGAACCACACAGAGCAACTCAGAGAACCTTGTTCAGATAAGACAACCACAAGCTGCCACACTTGAGCTGCACAGCTGATTCCAAGTGTGAATAAAACCTAGTTCTCCCCAAAACGTGTGTAACTATTATGAGTTGAAAACATAAGACTTGCTGGGGGAAAAAAAAAAAGCCCACCACACACACAGCTGGGTGCAGTCATGCTCACCTGCAATCCCAGCACCCTAGGAGGCTGAGGCAGGAGGACTGCAAGTTTGAGCCCAGCCTGGGAGCTTCAGGATTTAGTGAGACCCTATCTGAAAATTTTAAAAAAGAGGGGCCAGGGACATAGCTCAGCGGCATAAGCACTGAGGAGTGCTGGCAAGCCTGAGGTCATGAATTCGATCCTGATACCAAAAAAAAAAAAAGTAAAAGAAGATCTGGGAATATCTGACCTCACTTCCTTTGCCCTGAGACAGCAGAGAAGCCAAAGGGTTGCAGTGCCCCCTCCAGGGTTCCTTGCGGGGTCTGAAACAACCTTGCCTTCTAGACACCAGAATGTTCAGCCAAGTAACCTAACCTGATTCGATCAAATGAAATAGGAGACCAGTGTTCGTACAAAAATATCTCTGTGGTATTTCTAGTTTATCACTTCTGAATAGCAATAATAGCCTCTCTTTGTGTCTGTGCCACTAGAAGACAGTTGTTTGTACTCTACAGTGAGCCATACGCAGTACCTGGAATTTACCTTACAACAGCAAGCAGTCTTTCTTACTGTAGCTAGCTGCATAAGCAGTGAAACCTCATTTAGTCAAAATACAGTCTAACTGGAAATTCTCAGGTAATAAGATTTTGTTTTGTTTTCTAGGGTGTGTGTGTGTGTGTGTGTGTGTGTGTGTGTGTGTTAGCAGGGGCATACAAGCTTGAAAAGGCAAAAAGGTGCCCATTTATTGGGCTTTGTTTTTTGCAGTACCGAGACTAAACCCAGGGCCTGTAATGTTAAGCATGCCACCAAGCCATGGAACATCCCCAGCCTATTTATCGGACTTACAGTGGCAAAAAACAAACAATTCTCTTCATGTCTCACAAAACTGCTGTGTGACAGCCTAAGGGCTAGAGATGAAAACACACTGTCTTGGCTGGGGATATAGCTCAGTGGCACAAGTGCCTGCCTGGCAAATGCAAAGTCCTGAGTTCGATTCCCCGTCCAAAAAATAAATAAATAAATAAAACATACTATTTAGAGTTACAATTCTACCTAGTGATAAAGTTAAACAATAACAACACTAAAACTAAAGCCCTGTTAAAGCCTTTATCGTTAAAGAAAAAGCTAACATCCATAATATGTAAGACAGATTTCATTAAGTACACTACATGTACTAAAAAACACAGATGGTGGACTGGTATATTTTATTTTGTCTTTTTGATACAGGGTCTCCAGTATGTAGTTCAGGCTGGCCTTGAGCTCACTTTGTAGCCCAGGCTGGCCTTGAACTCACACCGATTCTTCTGCCTCAGCCTCCAGAGTGCTGGGATTACAGGTGTGCACCACCACGCCTGGCCGACTGGTATGTTTTAGATAAATATTTTCAACACCTAGGGTGAAACTAAAGGAGTCTACTTGAATCATGCCTAACCATTCAGAGTTTCCCAGTGCCTCAGCATTCTAGCTGAGAAATATTTTCCTATGCTTTAATATAATTCAAAATATAAAATAACTGTCTCACACAAACCTAGACACATGAACCAACTTACCACCTCATGATGCACTTAACTTATGCACCTCTAAGGAAACTCCAAGACTGGAAGTGGGCAGAAGTAACAGATGCAAAGTGCCAAGCGGCCCAACACAGCCGGAAACCTGGTGGTTGTGCAAACTGCTGTTTCTCTCCCCAAGCCCACTTTCCCAGTCATAGGAGAAATCAGTAAAGCAGAAGAGAAAGTCCTCTACAACACTGCCTCTGCAGGGCTGGTCCAGACTAAGTTGGGGAACAGAGGGCTGATATTTGCTTCCTCCGTGTAGAAATCTGCTGTGTAACTACGGAGGGAGATCTCTATTTTGGTAAATTAGTATGTAACACAGTTTTCATACAGACCTACACAATATCCTAGTGAAGGCGGCATATTTCTCTGGGTTAAAATCTTTGGCGGTCAGAACAATAGAAAAATGAGTCACCTGTCCAGAGAAACAAAAGAAGTACACTTTAAAAAAGATACTTTAATAGAAGTCAATACATACTTTAATAAAATAGTAATTTTATTTCTTTAGTCTACCAAACCTCTGGTACAAGGCATACCAGCATTAGAAGGAAGAGATCAAAATTTAAAAGTCCTCCGGTGCTCTCCATAATTTTATGTGTGTGTGTGTGTGTGTGTGTGTGTGTGTGTGTGTGTATATATATATATATATATATACTATTATACTATCATATATATATATACTATCATATATATATTTACTTCCCACATAAGAGTACATAGTTTTAGAAAAAGTTTTTCATAAGTTTTTCATTAAAATATCAAAAATAACTAAGGAGGCTGAGGCAAGAGGATTGCTGAGAGCTCAAGGCCAGCCTGGGCTACATAGTGAGGTCAAGGCCAGTCTGAACTACAAAGCAAGATCCTGTCTCAAAAACAAACAAACAAACAAACAGGTTCCTATTTAATATCCCCTAATCTCATCATCTTTTCCAAACAGAAGTAGGATGCTAAACCAGACCTATCAATTAGCAACTCTTCTTCACTAATGAGATAAAAGGCTGGAAAACAAACTACATCTCAGTAACAATCAAAAAGTTGCTGGAGTAACTGTCCGAAGAGTGCTCCCATCTAGAGGACTAACTACTTCATCTCACTTATGCATGTGTCTGTTTCTGTAGATACAAATTTCTGATCATCATATACCTGGTATTTCCATTAGTGAGACCAAATGTAGAACTTTATATAAAATGCAGAGCATTGAAGAACACATTTTTAAAAAATCGTATTTGAAAGCATAAACCTAATTTTGCTGTTGTTTCAAATCTGAAAACCAGGTGTAATGTTGAAGGGGCTGTAATGCAGCAGCCTGGAATGGAAAACTCGCAATAAATCGTACCAAGGACACCCCATTGCCATATATCCCCAGCCCTTTTTATTTATTTTTATCTATCTATCTATCTATCTATCTATCTATCTATCTATCTATCTTTTTGAGACAGGGTCTCGCTATACAGTTCAGGCTGGAGTTGAGCTCACTTTGTAGCCTAGGGTGGACTCGAACCCACAACAATCCTCCTGCCTCAGCCTCCTGAGTGCTGGGATTACAGGCGTGCGCCACCCACCACGCCTGGCCCTTTTTATTTTATTTTGGGACGGGATCTCACTAAATTGCCTGGGCTGGCCTCAAACAAATCCCAGGGGCTGGGCTTATAGGTACGGCCCCCACGCTCAGCTACAACAGCTAGTCACAGAACAAAGGAGATGGCCATGTGGAGGAGAATGTTCCTAGTGAATGGAATAATTAATATTCCCCAAGGCGTTCTGTAAATGAGCTCTAAAGCTAAGAGTTACTGAAATAGTCTTACTTGAAATATGTATTTTTTTCTTTAAAGCACTCATACCTTTTTCAAAACTGAAGAATCTGGAACTTCAACTGTTGTGATGTAAAACCATGTTCTTCTGTACTGGCCAAAGACAAAGGGGTGGAGAAGTTCATTTTCATCCGTAAGGCAGCATTTTCTGAGCAGCAGAGTCCTTAAAGCGGCTGTCGTGGAAGGATAACACCACACCCACAGCACTTCTCCATTTGTGTCCTTTTCTACGGTGGAAAGATGGTCACTGTGAGAATGTCAAACAGCAGCAAGGAAGTGAATTGATTGGTTACTTAGAAGCACTTAGTGGAATCAGTTTAATACCTCATTTTACAAAGCAACCAAGAGAACTTGAGATCCCCTAAATCCCAGCAAATTCACCATTTTGAGTATTAGGCCATCTGAACAAAAAGCATTTCATAAAAAGCCATGAGCCGGGCGTGTAATCCCAGCACTCAGGAGGCTGAGGCAGGAGCATTGTTGCTCAGGTCAAAACCAGCCTGGGCTACAAGGTGAGCTCAAGGCCAGCCTGAACTGCAGAGTGAGACCTTGTCTCAAAAAATACAAAAAGACCAAAAAAAAAAGCCATGAATGAAAACCTATTTTTAAAATTGTATTTATTAGTACATGTTTGCAGTACATAATGACTACACTCATTGTGGGGGGGTGGGTACATGTCAGTTTTTATTTCCACTACTCTCCCCTGTCTTCTGGGCCCCTTCCCATTTGCAAAGAATCTATGTCCTGTTTCCTATTACCTTTTATTTTATATTTATACCTTGGGATTCTCCTTTAAGAGAAACCATGCAACATTTAAGTTTCTCTGACTTATTTCACTCAACATTAGGGTCTTAAAGTACACCCATTTTCCCTCAAATGACTCAAATTTATCCTTCTTTATGGCTTTCATGTGTTGATGGAAATACAGGTTGCTCCCAAGATTCAGCTATTATGAACTGTGGTGCTATAAACATGCGCATACATGTTATCACTATAATATGATGCCTTTAAATCTTTTGGGAAGATTCTTAGAAGGAGAATAGCTGGGTCAAATAGAATTTCTATTTTTAGTTTTTTGAAGACTACCCATGCTGATTTCCATAGTGGTTTTACTAGTTTACATTCCCACCAACAATGCAGGAGAAGCGCTGGGGATGTAGCTCAGTGGCATAAGCACCTGCCTGGCAAGTGCAAGGTCCTGAGTTCAATCCCCAGTACCTCAAAAAAAAATAAATTCTCCTGAACAATGCAGGAGAAAGGTTCCTTTTTCCCTGCAGCTTCGCCAGCCATGAATGAAAATTTAGCTTCAGATATCTGTACAGTTCCTCCCTACCTCCTCCCACACACAAGCTTATTAGTTTATAATTACATTAAGTTTTTATCTAGTTAGAAGAATCTACGAGTATATAGAAAAGGTTTGTTTAAGAAAAAAGAAAGCCGGGCGTGGTGGTACACACCTGTCAAGCCAGCACTTAGGATGCTGAGGCAGGAGGATTGTTGCAAGTTCAAGACCAGCCTGGGCTACAAAGTGAGCTCAAGGCCAGCCTGAACTGTGTATCGAGACCTTGTCTCAAAAAGACAAAGAAAAGAAAAAAAGAGAAGACTGGGGATGAAGGTCACTAGTATGCCACTTGCTAACATGTGCAAGCAGCCCTGGGTTCCATCCTCAGTATCACAAACAAAACCAAAAACAGTTTGTTAAACAAAAAAATGAAGTGCAATTTCTTCCATATCTGTTACATATCAATTGTACAAATTCTGTATTTAAAAATTTATTTTGTGCTGCTGGAGATGGAACCAGGGCTTCAGATGAATTAGGTAAGCTATCACTGAATTACATCCCTTGCTCCTAAAAAAAAACTTTTAATATTAAAGCTTGTCCAGTCATACACATACCTTTATCATCAAATATTTCAAATACAAAAAAGGAATGTTGCTAACACCAAAACTTCAGGAACTGAGGGTATAACTTAGTAGCAGAGCACTTGGTCCGGCATGCATAAAGTCCTGGGTTCAATTCCAGCATTACAAATCATTTCTCTTTCAATTTAGAAGAAACCGCAGCTAAAGAAGCCAGAAATTTTAGAGCAACATCCACTGAATACATAATGGTAAAAATATAATTTTTGATCTACAGGTTTTTTACAATTCTCTTTTTAAAGCAGGTGTGGTGGCTCACGTCTATAATCCCAGCACTTGGGAGTCTGAGGCAGGAGGACTGATTACCAGAAGTTCATGAGTTTGAGGCCAGCCTGGATTACACAGTGAGTTCGAGGGCAGCCTGAACTAAATAGCCAGTCCCTGCCTCAAAATCCTCCTACTCAAAAAAAAAAACCAAACACCGCACTAAAATAAAGAAGGCTTTTATTATGGAAACTATCAATTATATAAAGTAGAGAAAATAATACAGTGAATTCCCTGAGCATCAGTAATTATCATCTGGTCTTCCTTGTTTCATATGAGGTATGGATCCTCCCACTGCTTTTTCTTTTGCTATGTAGTTCAGCTCGCCCTGAATTCGAGGTAATTCTCCTGTCTCTGCCTCCTGATGCTGAGATTACAGGTGTGTGTCACCATGCCCAACTCTTCCCTCTTTTTTATTTACTTATTTATTTTTTAAGAGAGAGATCTGGCTGTTGCCCAGGCTCTCTCCAAACTCCTGAGCCCAACTCCTAGGCTCAAGCAACAATCCTGCCTCAGACTTCAAAGCAGCTAGGCCAGGGGGTGCTAGGGAATATAGCTCAGTGGAATAAGCGCCTGCTTGGCATTCCCAAGGTCCTGAGTTCAATCCTTAGTACCACAAAAAAAAAGTAGCTAAAAAAAAACGTAGCTAGGCTTACAGATGTGTCATTCCCGCCTTACTTGAAACAAATCCCTTCTAAATGCACATCACTACGAAAAACAAGCCGGGCATGGTGGCACACGCCTGTAATCCCAGCACTCAGGAGGCTGAGGCAGGAGGATCACGGCGAGTTCAAGACCAGCCTGGGCTACAAAGTGAGCTCAAGGCCAGCCTGAACTGCATAGCGAGTCCCTGTCTTAAAAAAAAAAAAAAAGAAAGAAAAAAAGAAAAACCCACTGAATTAAAAGTACAATCATAAGTCTTCTTTTTCTTTGCTGTTACTGAGATCAGAGTTTAACTCAGTTTTAATTTACAAGTACCTTCTGGTAAAACTAAGATGCACGTTGTACTCAGGTTTTGCTTTAATGCGTTTTTATTTTAATCTCTTTAGAAATGCATAGAGGAAGCCTCTTCCATATAAATGCACTCTTTTAAGCCACTGAAAAATGATTAGCATATTTCTCCAGTTTTACTAAGCCTGAGCAATGTTCCCGTTCATGCAGGGCACAGAAAGACTGTTCAGGAGTACGTTAAAATCTCAAGAGAGTAAAAAATTTTTCAAAGGGAACCGACAGACGTTCATTCTTTCAAGCAACCTGGTGGTGCTTCCTGTCACCTAGGAACAAACGGTTCTTCGAAATATCCGCCCATCCCCGAAGCACTGCACTCGGCTCAGGAACACACTCTGGGGCTCCTGAAGCTCCCAACGAACTTCTCCACCCATGAATTCGTCCACACTAACCAGGTCCCAGGTGTTGATTATGCAGGAACTCCAGAGTTCGATCTCAGCACGTTGGAGCGCTGGCAGGAGTAGGGGTTAGGAGCTATACTGCCGAGGTTCCAATCCTGGCTCTGCCACCTCCTACCGTGTCCCAAGCAAATGACACCCGGGGCCTCCATCTGACTTTACCCACCCACCCACTCGGGGAGCGGTAGGCGGGAGACGATCGTGCACCACGCGCCGCAGCCCAGCCGGCCGGGTGGTCACGCGGGCTCCCCCGCTCTGAGGCGGCCGCCCGGCAGGACCCGGTCCGGCTCCCCCGCTGGCCACTCAGGCCCGCAAAGTCGCCGCAGCCCCAGCACCTGGACCTCGGGGTCCCGCCGGCCAACCCGTGCTTCTGTCGGTCCCCGCTGCCCAGGCGGGGCAGGCCCCAGGCGCGGCCACAGAAGGACAGGGCAGGCGGCGGGCGGGTCCCAGCGCCGAGGAGGCCGGCCCACCGCCCCCAGCCCAGGCCCCACGCCGAGGGCGCCGCCTCAGCACGCAGACGGCGCCCAGGACCCAGGAGGTGCGGAGGCGGAACTGGGTGCGGTCCTGGAGGGGAAGGCGCCTGCGTTCTCACCGATCAGCCCCACTCCGAGCAACAGCTGAGTGTCCGCCGCCTCAGCCGCAGCCATCTTCCGCCGCCGCGCGCAGCTTCAGCTCCAGACCCAGGTCCCGCCTTCCCCAAGCCCCGCCCCAGTTCATCCCCCGCGACCCTATTCGGCCCTCCTCGGACCACGCCCATAGTCGAGTCCCTCCCCAATCACTGAGGCCCCGCCCCACCTCTGCCGGATTGCTCGGGTGTCTTCACTAGATCCGGACTGGTGGCCGCTCGCTCTGAGACCTCGTTCACGAGACAAATCCAGGTCTTTAATCCAAGACTGCAATTCCTCTAATCCAGGTCTTCATCCACTTTCTCAACGCACTCCAGTTTCCCTTTTCTTCTTATTTCCTCATTCTGTCTCCGTTCCCCAGTCTGACACAAAAGAACATGGTCTTTAGTTCCTGAAATTGAGATCTCCATTCATTCCTTCAGGCATTCCAAAATGGAATCCAGAAAATAAACTGAGAACCAAATATGTATTGTCACAGTTGATCAGGAGAGAACCTTCCAAGTAGAAGAGACAGAAAATTGTGTAAAATACGTAATACACTACTACAACAGCTCAGCGTGTCAAGCTCTATGAACACAAAACCCGGCAGGATGTTACTGTATTTTCTCCAGAATGAGACCTAACTGGAAAATAAGCCCGAGCATGATTTTTCAGGATACTCATAATATAAGCACTACCACAAAAATAAACCCCTGTTAAGACTGTCAAACAGATGGACACATCAAAGTACCCCTATTGCCAGGCATAGTGGGGCACACTCCTGTAATCCCAGCACTCTGGAGGCTGAGGCAGGAGGATCCTTGCGAGTTTGAGACCAGTCTGGGCTACAGAATGAGCTCAAGTCCAGCCTGAACTGCATAGCGAGACCCTGTCTCAAAAAGACAAAAAAAAAAAAAAAACTGGAGTCTTATTGCTGAATGACTAAAGTACAAACACAAGACACAAACAATGTACACTTGATAATGAAGGTGGTTGTGTCTAATACAAATCTTAATTTAATACTCTGTGTGTTGTAATGATGCACTAGGAGCAGGCTGCATGGACAAGAAGTGGTCATTTAGGCAAGTTTTGTTGCTGTGTATGAGAGATTGGGACCAATGATTCCACAGGAAATGGCGTTGTCAGTAATTCACTCCGGAATTTGGGGTTTGGAGAGTTATGATGATGTTCCAGAGGAAAATGACATGACTGTATTTGAATAAATGTAGATTTTTGTACATGAGTAAATGTAGATTGTTGTATATGAGAAAAATAAGACATCCCCTGAAGCTCTATTGCATGTTTCGGGGCAAACAGTAACATAAGACCTGGACTCTGGGATCAATCCCAAATACTGGAAAAAAAATTGCTATGAGATATTTATACATGCACACAAGCTATGAAAAGGCAAAACTGCAACAAATTTAAAGATTTAGTTGACATGTAATCTGAGAAGAAATTGACTTCATAGGCAAAAAGAAGCTGAAAAAAGCAGAAATGGAAAACAAAAGGGGATTGATCCTTTCTAAATCACTTTAAAGAGAGGATAACCTATCCTGCCTGCTCTGTTGCACATTTAAACTAGTCCTCTTCTGATTCCTTGTTGTGACTGTCCTGTTGCGGGGTGAGTCGGCCCATTTCCAGGTTTAATTTGATTACTTGACACTTAGCAGTGACTCCATTTTGGTTTGGTCTGGTCTGATGGGCCTAGTTCAGGAGCTTAATAATCCAAATCAATGACTCCTATACATTTAACCCATCCTAAGGAAACCAACTAGTTTAGGACACCAAGTGAGCCTAGTGCCTAAGTGTCATTCCAGCTCCTGGAGATGCTTAGACAGGAGGATAGCAACTTTGAGGTCAGCTGGGCAACACAGTGAGACCCTAGCTCAAAAAAAAAAAAACAAACACACACACACACACACACACACACACACATATATATATATATATATATATATGTATATATATATCTGAGGGCCTGAGGTACTGGGTTAATAACCCTTAGTTATTACAGGCTCAGTCTCCCAAACGGGTGGATGGCAAAGGCTTAAATAAATGAGACAATTGAAGACAATTGAAATGATTTTAGGGCTTCAGGAGGATTCAACCCTTCAATTCTCTCACAGAAGTCAAGATTCTCTGGGATTTTTTGTTTGGGCACTGGGAATCAAACTCAGGACCTAGACTTCCGGGAAGATGGCGACCAGGTAGGCAGCAGAGAGAGGACCTCCCAGAGGATTACCACCCAGACAATGGAATATAGCAATATGAAGACAGAAAGGAGAGAGGTGTGTACCCTGAACCCAAGAAGGATCTGAAATGGGAACTGAAGCCCTAGGAAAGACCAAGCAAAACCTCTCCTGGAGGAAAGGATCGGAGG
>PVLD010035758.1:0-11516 GCA_004027595.1 Dinomys branickii | reverse complement strand
TTTGAACCCAACCATCTTGGCTTGGAAAAGAGTATGGAATGTAATTAAACTAAAATTTGTGAATGAAAGTAGAGCAGCATTTTCTTTCTGCCAGATTGCTAATTAAATAGCACAGAAGACTTGCATCTTTAATTTTAGCCGTGTAAAGAATGTGCAATAGTTGGTAGGAAAGAGTTTTGGCTAGGAAAGAAATGACTACATTTTTAGAGCATTTTGCTACCTCTTAATTTATTATCCTGTGATGCAACTCAAGGGTAGAAATTGAAATTTTACTTGACTTGAGCCAGAGTTAGGGTTTGTCAGGTGGAAGCATAAGGTGGTTGATGGTATTGACACGGCAAAGGTTGAGGCGAGGGATTTTGCTGTCCCAGGCACAAGAGGAAGGGAGATGGAAGCAGGTGAAGGTTGACAGAGGAAGACACAGTAGAGGATGTCAAGAGGCTGGAATTCTCTATAATAAGAGCAGACAGAGTGCTAAAGATAGAGCAAGAGAACTGAAATAACGGAGGACTGTATTCAGCAGGTTTATTAAAACAAACAGAATCTGAAGTGCAAGCGAGTTAGCCTATTGAACATTTTTTATTTTGTTTTGTTTTGTTCTGGGGGTTCTCTCTACTTCTCCCTCTCTTTTTGTTTTTATATTGTGAAACATTGGGATCAGAGTAGAGAATAAGGCCTGGCAATTGAAATCCATTCATTACATCATTCATGCATTAATTCAGTACATATACTCCTTAGCCTCTCCTATGTACCAGACACTACTTTGGATGCTGGGAATACAATAGTTCGACTAGGTAGAAATGTGTGTGATGGTTTGGAATTTATACTCTAATGAAAGAGTCGAAAAATAAAATACTGAGTAGTAACAGGAAAAAGAAATTGTAACAAAAGCATAGGAGCATAAAAGCTGGGGGTCTATTTTAGGCATGCACATTGCAACTGAGATACACCCTTCACCCCTTTGGAGAGCCCTTTAAAACATGACAGTCAGAAAAGTTAAGAGGGAGAGGGTGTTGTAGGCAAAAGAACAGCAAGTGCAAAGGCCCCGAGAGAGGAGTATGCTGGGTAGGCCTATCCCTAACATTTGGGAAGTGTAGGGCAAGAGTAAAAATGGAAGCCCACAGACTCTCTGTTTAAATGTTAAAACTTGTAAAATGTATACTGTATGTTACCTTGACTGATATTTATTTGTATAGAAAGACCTGTCCAGGTTTAGAATTCTTGGCTTCCTCAGTGTCCTGTCTGCACCAGAACTTGGTGGTACTGTGTGAACCAGCCCTGGCTCCTGGGCCTAGTCCAAAGTTAATCTTCCTTTTTTTTTTTTAACCCAGGAGACTCCTGCCATCTGGATGGGTCCCATGAAGTGTGGGTGAAGGCCCTGTCCGTATGTCCAAGCTCCGTCCATTAAGCCCCCAAACAGTTGCCCTTGATCGCTTCCTGGACCTGGGGATGTGCACATTCATGATAGTCTTTCTTTGAAAGATGGACCATGGAAGGAACTCAGGTCAGCTGGAAGGAAGCTCTTGCTCATTTGGGCAGTGTTCTGGGGTCCTGGTACCCAAAGTGCAGTTGCGATGGGCACAGGCTTTGGATGGCCCTTGATCCCACTGACTCCTGCTCCATGGGGAAGGTTATGGTTAAAGGGGGGTTGAGTCAGAGCAGTATGCTTGAAATCATGGGACTCAGAGGAACAGCCCCCTTGTTAGGCTCCAAGAGTGGCCCTTTGGTTTGCCGTGGTTGGACAGGAACAAGGAGGCTGCTCCCGTATATTCAGGATTGAAATAGTGATGATGGAGGAGATGTGAAGCTTCCGTTCTGTGGAGGTCTATAAAAAGTAAAGGAAGGAAGACAAGGAAACCAGAATGTATGGAGCATCTGCGCTGAACTCAGCTGTGTGAAATATGCTTCTGCTTGTGCTCTAATTTAATCTTCCGAATAATCCCGGGAAGTAGGCTTTGTACTTTCCTGTGTACGGTTACAAAAAATACACTCAAGGAGGTAACTTCCTTGCCCAGAGTCGCACAGCCAGTGAGCCCTGGAGCAGAGGCTCCAATCCAGGCTCCGGTTGTTTCTGAAGCCCATATTCTTTCTATTGGAAAACATTACCTTTGAAAGACATCCTCAGAGAAAGACCTCATTTGTAATGAGAGTGAAGAATAACATGAAAGTGAGCATCTATGTTGTGCAAGGATAAAATGAATGCAGGGGTTCTGAATCCAAAATTGGTGCCTGGACTTAGGTCTCCAGATCCCCTGGGAGTCCACAAAGATAGGACGTGAGTTTACAGGCGTTAGGTGGTTTTCAAAATTGAGGTAAAATTTATATGCTGTAAAATGTACATATCTTTAAATGTACAAGTTGAAGAGCTCTTTGGAAAATGTAGATGCCTATGCAGTCAATCACCCCAATCAAGATATTTCCTCAAGATATGTTTCTAACTCCAGAAACTACTGTCTCTTTCCAGGCAACCTCACTCCATAGGAGTAGCTGCTGTTCTGGTTAGTATCACTGTGGATTTCTCTTGCCTGGTTTAGAACTTAATGCAAATATAATTGCACAGCATGTATCTGCCTTCTTTGGCTCAGCATATTTTTTGAGGTTTATTTATATTATTGGACAAAATGTTTTCTCCACTTTATGGCTAAGTAGTATTTTATTGTATGAATATATCACAATTTGTTTATCCTTTTATTGATGGACATTTTAGCTATTTCCTATTTTTGGTTATTTTGCATATAGCTGGCATAAACATTCTTGTACATGTCTTTTTTGGTAAAAGTATGTATTCATGCATCTTGGATCTATACCTTGGAAGGGAATCTAAATCATATGGTAGGTATAAGTTTAACTTTTCAAGAAACTGCCAAATTTCTAGAGTTGTTGTATCTTTGTACCCTGCCACCAGTATTGTATAAATTTCAACTGATAAGCTTATTTTAAATTTATTTAATTCTGAGATATTTCAAAAACAAGAAGAAAGAATTTTTTGTCTTTTTGAGACAAGGTCTTGCTATGCAGTTCAGGCTGAGCTTCAGCTCATTTTGTAGCCAGGCTACTCTCGAACTTGCAATGATCCTCCTGCCTCAGCCTCCCAAGTGCTGGGAGTACAGGTGTGTGCCACAATACCCGGATCAGAAAGAACAATTTTTAATGATTGACAGTCATATATCAACTCAAATTTAACATGTTAACAATTTCCTGTTTTTGTGCCAGACCTTAAGTGAGATATTACAGGTATATGTGGAGACCAACTGCCTCATCTCCTTCCTTTTCCGTCTCCCTGGAAGTAAAGATCATCCTGAAGTTGGTGTGTACACTTCCCACCGCTGTCTATTTTTAAGCCTATGGCATAATATATGAACTGTTTTCAATATTTCAGTAAGTCTAACAAAGATGGCATATTTCTCCATGATAAGTCTGGGCATAGTATTTGAAACAGTGGCAGTCTTGGTAAATACATCAGTTTAATCCTTTAAATATTTTAATTTCCTACTTATTGTTCATTAATTCTAATATATATTAATTAGACTGTTTATAGTATAATTAGCAGAAAATGGGGATGTTAATTTTTAATTTTAACAGGCGGTTGTCATGGGAGATGAAAATGCCTCAAACTTGAAATTCTTGAAGAGAAAGCAATAAGGAAGTTCTTGGCACTATGCTGGTGGGAGCTGTAGAGCTAATACTACTTCCCAAATCGTGGGTAAGAAAAATAAATTGTCTGCCAGTTATCACTTGCTAGGATTTTACTAAAAAACCTGAAGCTAAAGAATGGTGGGCCCGTACCAGACCCAGGCATTCTGATGACCATTCTAGGATTGTCTTGATCATACCACATAGCTTCCTTGCCACTGATGCTGATCAAAGATGGAGAAGGAAGAAAGGAGAGAAGAAAATGTGGTGAGGAGGTGGGAGGAAGGAAATGCTTCATAAAAACAAAGACAGCACAAATATATTTTAAGGAAAAGATTTGCCCTTCCTATGAATGATTCTTGGATTTTGGTGCATATTTTTGGTAGCTGTATGTGGTGAGTCACTAACAAAGAGTTTAAGACAGATGAGTTAACATAAATGGACCAAAATAAGCTGTGGTCTCTAGGCTGAGCAGCTGTTGGACAAACCTGTCAATATTTTATTTCCCAGAGACACTTGCAGCAGATTAAAATGAGCAGGCAGCAAGTGCCTTGTTAGAAAATTCTCTATCTTTCAGTTTCCTGTGCTTGAGTTGTGGCTGTGTAGAGGAAAGGGGAAAACCCCTTGCTAGTTATTAAAGCCACTTTTTTTCTCCTGAGACAGGGGCTTGCTATGTAGCCCAGGTTGGCCTTAAACTCATGGCCATTCTCCTGCCTCAGCCTCCTGGGTTCTGGGATTGTAGGAACATGCCACCACGCCTGACCTGGAGCTCTGTTTTGTGAACAAGTGTAGGCAGTGGGGTGTGCTGGTGGAGAGATAATGTGGAAAGGCACTGGGCTCAGAGAGCCTTGGGGTTTCAGCCCCGACATGCCGCCAGTGGTGTAGCTGACAGGGATTTCTCCCTTCCATGTGGCTTTGCTTTTCATCTTCTGAATGACATGATCTCCTAGGGCCTTTCTGGACATCAAACTTAAACTTCATATTCACTGACTTCTTACTTTCAAAGTGCTTTTACATAGGGATTTCTTCCTCCACTAAACTATGGACACTGTTTCAACAGTAGTTCCATTTTTCGGATGAACAAACTGAGGCTTAGAGAGGCTGAAGTCACGCAGTGAGCAGTGACAAAGCTTAGACTCAAAGCTGAGATCGCCTGGATCACCTGGCTTCTTAGGTACCATTCTGCATTGCCCCTTCTCCCTTATCAGAACGTTAGAAATGCACTACCTTCACGTCCTTCTTCCTATCTACAGCTTTTTACTTGTTTCATATCATTATGCTTCAGTTGTATGGTAGTGGATTTTCAGTTCCTAATTGGAGCCCCTTGCTGAATCCACACACTACGCTGTGGGTGAATAGTGTTACAGCTAGGAAATCAAATTCAGGACACAAACCTCATGCAAGACGGAAATAGTGTTGAGCAGGGCACAGCAGGGCCATTTGATTCATAGGATCCTCATCAACTTGAATATTTTGTACATTCTCTCCAGTGGACACTCTGTACTCAGTGTTCCTGATGATGTCATCGGCAGAGATGTCTTATGAGGAGACGCCCTGTTTGAAGAGCTGGTTCAGTACCCTCCCGCATCCTGATTCAATACGACACGACCATGGCAACGGTGGTCATACTCGTGGGTCCTTTGTTCCCTTTCATAAGTAACACACAGTCAAGTGCGCCTTGCTTGCCACTCTTTCATTCAAGATGTCAGATATAGGAATAACACTCTTTTCTCCACTGCAAAATAAATAAACTTAAAGGTTATGATGTCATCTAACTTGTGTTCAAGATGAATCTTAGGTCAGTGACTAATAACCTTGTTTTTAATGTCTGTAGGAGACATTTATGGGTGAAATTATACTTTCTACATACTCTTTTTATTATCTGTATATATATATAGAGAAATGGAGAGTCAAAACAAAACCTAATAGTTGAAAAAGGCAGTACTACTTATACATCCAAGTGTTTGAAAGTACAGAAGCTTTAAAGTGAAAAGCGAAGGGAGCGCACATCCAACCTTCTCCTCCTTCTTCTTCCTCTGCCCTCCCCGCTCGCCCTTCTCCTTCTCTTTCTTCTTCTTCGCAGTACTGGGGATTAAACCCAGGACCTCATGCTGAGCCATACCCCAAGCCCTTTTCTATGTTGACAGAGTCTTGCTAAGTTACTAAATTGCCTAGGACGGGCTCAAACGTGTTGATCCTCCTGCTTCACCTCACAGAGTGCTGGGGTTACAGGTGTGCACTGCCATATCCAGGTCACTCCTTTTTAAAAACCACTTTAGCAAGGTATGATTGATGTTCAAGATATATTTAACCTTGTAGGTAAAAAAGCAAGAATTAAAATATGATAGATTGCCCTAATGACCTTAGTTCTTCACCTCTTCCTGTAGCTACATCCTTTATTATGGAACCTGGGAATTTCATCCACTAAGGAGTAAGCATTATTTCCCCTCCTCTTGCATCTAGCCTGGCTTTATGACTTGTTTAGGCCAAAATAATGTAGTGGAAGTGATGGCAGGCCAGTTTTGGGGGCTGGGGATATAGCTCAGTGGAATAAGCGTCTGCCTAGCAGGCCAGTTCTGAGTCCAGGCCTTGAGTGTTTTTCATTCACTTTCTCTTTTGTGTCTGCATGAGAGCACACCCACGCAATTCTGCTGGAAGATGTGATATGAAGAGCAGAACTGAGTCATCCTAGTCACTGCAGCTGAGGTTATTCTAGATCAGCTGAGCTGCAACTCACTGTAAGACTCATGAGTGAGTTGTGAATTCAGTTGAGATCAGAAGCACCGCCCATGTGAGCACCGCCCAAATTGCCAACCCACAGACTTGTGAACTAAATAAACGCTTCTGGGGTGTTAACATGTGCACCTCCAATGTGTCAGTAGCAATCCTCAACCAGTGACTGTGAGTGTTGGTACATATTATGCTTTATATCTAGAGGACCTCCAAATCCCCTATGTACTCGTATGTACTCAGAGGAGCTTTAGGGGGGGTTACTGGATCATGGGGACTGTTGAGTTTATAGCCAAATATGATTTGGAAGGTGAGGCCTGGTGAGCAGAAGTGGGTCACTGGGGGCATGTCCTGAAAGGGTTTAGCTCCATCCTTCCTTGATATTTCTGGTTTTCTTCTGCATTGTCCCGTTTGCCATGCTGCCCTGCCCTGGAGCAAGCGACTGTGAACTGAAACCTCCACAAACTGTGAACCAAAATAAACTTCTCCTCCTAAGAGTTGTAGGTGTCCCATATTGGGCCTCGGTGATGAAGAAAGCAAGGGTAGATAAATCCCCAGGCTCTCTTGGCTCTTGAGCGGGACCATTCTGAAGCATGTATTTAATACCATAAATTCTCTATAGAATTATGCTCCAGTTACCTATTGTAGCAGCTGGCTCAATAACACTATCTGTTGTTTTTACTTCCCTACTTACTCCAAGGCCATTAGATTCTATCGTGTTCCTTGAACAGGTTGTTACTTCCTGCCTAAGGGCCTTTGTGGTTTCACCCAGTGCCTGAGATGCTCTTCTCTTGACTTGTACATGGCCAGATTCTTCTTGTCATTTATTTCTCAAGCTTACATTTCATCTTGCCTGGCCACCCAATCCAAAGTGGCATCATGATTTAATCTTAACTCTCCACATCACTATTTTAATTACGAGATTTAAAAAATTGCTTTTATATGTTGCTGGTGAGAGTGTAAGTTGGCATCACTTCTCTGATATGATTGTTGGGAAGCATCTACTAAAGCCATCTACGACCTAGCAATTCCATTCCTAGGTAGAGATCAAGAGGAATAAGTGCTTATGTCAGTCAAATGTTACGTATCAGCATTTACCACAGTTTAATTCATCCAAGTTCACAACTGGGACCAAACTAATGTTCACTGATTGGAAAGTGAATAAATAAGTGTGGGATATTCAACAGAATCTCATACCACAATAAAAACAGTGAACTTCTGTTACACACAACCACATGGATGAATTTCACAGAAATGGGGATGCGCAAAAGTAGCCAGGCACAAAATGTCATACCCTATAATTCCATTTTTTTTATTTTTTAAAAATAAAAGTACAAAAACATATTAACAAACAGACACCAATTAGCATAAAAAATAGTACAATCACAACTGATCTATAGACAAGGTGACATGGTCTCAACAGTGGTTATTGCTTTATCCATTGATATCTCCCATATACAGACATGCAAAATTGGTCAGACAATTAATCCTCTCAACAACAGAAAAACACAAAAACCAAAAATCCAAAGACAAAAAACAAAACAGGCAAACAACAACAATAACAACAACAAAAAGAAAACCACCAATAGTTGCTGCTTTGCATATTGATATCTTCGAAGTGTGTGTTCAGGATAACACATACAGACATACAAGATTGATCAAATAATCCGTCATCAATTATTCCTTAGCATTAAGTGATATAATACAATAGTAGAACCATGTTAGCCCTCCTGCATATATGTATATTCATATATACATACATACATTTTTGTCTCTTTCTTTTCTCCTATAATTCCATTTAAAGAAAGCAAAATCAATCCATGAGCATAAGAGATTACTGGTTTCCTATGGGCAAGAGGGTAGTGGTGAGAAGGGAGATTGGTGTGAGCGGTAGTTACATAGGTATATACACATGTAATATGCCATAGAGGTGTATACTTAAGATGTGTGTGTTCTGTGTATATTCTACATGAATAAAATATAGAAATATACTACTGAGAAGGCTGAAACAGGAGAAGCATTGATACTAGGAGTTTGAGGTCACCCTTATAACACAGCAAGACCATATATATTTTAAAAGAGCAAAGCTACTTTTGACTTGGGTACTACTGCCTGACATATAGTATGCCACCTCTAAATACATGTTGACTATGCCAATGTATAAGTGTAGATTTGCATTTTTTCCTCAAAAATTTAAGCCAAGTATTAAGTAAAGTTTCATGGACTATCTTCTCTAACTGCTGTGGATTTTAGAGGAATCAAAGGTGAATTGGCTTAGTAAAAAATATACAAGTGATTATAAAACATGGGAACGTGGTATTCATGCTGTCAAAACGGATGCTAAAGAAAGTGTTAACAGGTCTAGAAAGAGGGAATCATTTTAACTGTCACTTTGAGGAAGTGAGATTTGCTCTAGCCCTGGAAATAATCCTGCATGTAGGGCTGGGCATGGGAGAGAAAAGAGGTGAATATGAGAGGCAGGGAACAAAGACTGAGACAGGAAACCCATGGCTTCTTCAGGGAATGGAGAAATCTGAAGGAGCTGAAGTCAGGGATGGAAAAGAATAAACAGTGAAAGGTAAATGTCTGTCAAATCATGCTCAGAAAGGGCTGGATAACTTGGCAAAGAATTTAGCCTTTACTCCATGCACAGACATGAAATTTTAAATAAAAGTAATTTCAAAGGGATAATTTTAATCTTTTCTAAATTAATATTTAAGAATATGTTCATTTAATGTCTCAACATCAGTGTTAACAAAGGATATTGATCTGATGTCATCACTTTCATATGTAAACTCTGACATGCCAATTCACATACCATCAAATTTACCATGTGAAAGTTTACAGTTCAGTGGGTTTTAGTATTTTCATAAGGTTGTGAAACCATCAGCACTAAATCCAGAATATTTTCATTACTCCAGAAAGAAACCCTCTAACTATTAGTAGTCACTTATCATTCCCCTTCCTCCAGACCTGTGGCAACCACTACCTATTTTATCCCTATGGGTTTTTCCAATGATAATTTTCTGTGCGAATATACAAGGATATATGGAGGGAGAAATTGAGTAGACAGAGCTCGATGATTGATTAGAGATGTGGGGTGGAAAGGGTGCAGAGTTAACAAGGAAAAACACATATAATTTATAATTACATATGTGTTATTATTATCAGGATTTTCAAGGGAATAGGTTTAATATGGGACACATAATTTATGGGATTGTTTTATAATATTCACCCCAAAAGTCCAATGCAGAAGAGTGCAAGAGATCTATCCACACACTAGAGACCCAAAGAATCCAGCTGAGGGCCTGGATCCCACGGCAATGTCCTTCATGAGTCCAGCTGAAGACCTAGAGCCCACAGCAATGTCCTCCACAAGTCCAGCTGGAGGCCTAGAGTCCATGACAATGTCTCCTACAAGTCTGTATGAAGAATCCATAGTGAGAAGGTCCGAAGGTAGAAGCTAGAGCGCCTGTGCCAGTGGGTGAAGGATCTGTTCCAGCAGGCTGAGAGATCTGCACTGGAGCCAGGAAGAAACACTGAAGGGAAGGACCAGAGCTCCCCCAAAGAGAACCACTGCAATCGCCAGTGACAGTGAGGACCTGAACTCCTCCAGTGAAGAGAACAGCCAAGTTTGTATCGGGAAAACCAGTACGAAAAGCTTCTCTAGGAGAATCAATAGCACACCATCTTCCCGTCCAGTTTTCCTTTTATGTTGTTGACAACAGTCCTCAGGTGGGCCTTCCACTCCTGGAACCATACTGATTCAGTGCAGCTGGGTGTTACAAGTTGACAATTAGTTAATCCTCCACATGTTTATACACACACACACACACACACACACACACACACACTATATAGATAGATAGATAGATAGATAGATATAAAATCAGGCTTATACTCAGCATCTACTTTGTGCAAAAAAACAGTTCTCATTGTTGAAGACGTAAGATGAATAAGATCTGGTTCTTTTATTCAAAGAATCCAAAGTATTTTAGGGCATGCAAGAGAGTAAGCAACTAATCCTAATACAATCTACTGAACACTATGATAAATGATAGGGAAAAGTTATTAGGAGATATTAAGGAAGTCAAGATACCACCAAGGTTTTAAGCTGGGATGTCTTGAAAGGTGATAAAGCCATTATGTGACATACGGAATGCAGAGGAAAGAGAGCATAATGAGAAAAATAAATATCAAAGTTAACATGTCCCCATGTTGGAAAATTGGGTTTGAAACTCCTGAGGGAGTTCTTGAATACAAATGTATATTTAGGTGTCATCTATATAGAAATAATAGTTAACATCTTGGGAATGGATGAGATTGTCAATGGAGGTCATGGGAGATGGCAACTTGAGCATAATCTATAGCAGAACTAAGTGATATCTGAATTCAGCCTACCCAATGCTGACACCCAAGGCAGACATAACTAATTGATCATGAAGCCTCAGAATTCTCAATATATAGCTCCAGAGAGCAGTACCAATAAATTATTTTACCATTTCTTGTTTCTTCTCAAAGTGTGAGTGTGGTGACCAGAAGCAATTGAGGGCCTCCAAGGAGGAGTGAGCTGCTTGGTTACTATGTGCAGTGAAAACACCCAGAAAAGCAGGGAAAGCACTAGGAGAACAGGAGATCCCAGAAGAAAGAGTGTTTCATCTTCATCTTGTGTCATAGTAACATCTAGCAAATGACTAAGTTGAGGACTTGAGGAGACCATGAGACTTGAAGTGAGAGGTTGGTGGTGACCTTATAGAGAACAGTTTCACTAGAACAGTTTTGAGGGTAGAGGAATGATGAAAGTTTGAGCAGAGAATGGGAGGTATTGCCAAATGCTCATTTATTGTACACTACCTTGAACCCATCTGGGTAACTTGTTGAAATGCAGTTCTAGGATATACCTGAGAGCTATGACTTTAGGCTGTATTCTGGCCTATAATGGGCATGGAGAGTCATCTGTGAGGCAGAGAGCCTGGAAGCTACTGGTAGATGCTCACTTTAGCACATGCTGTTGTTGTCCCTTTCACAAGCATTCAGCACTTACTGCCCCATACACACCCAGCTGCTTCTCAGGGCAGCACATATGACTCTGCTGGAGGACTTTCACTGGCCACTGTCGCCTGCTTGACCTGCTTGTCAGAAATGGCAGAGAG
>PVLD010035757.1:0-11515 GCA_004027595.1 Dinomys branickii | reverse complement strand
TCTACTAGAGAGGTCTGAGAAACTAAGGGTCTTATTGACAGATCTATCTTTTGCTCTGTGTCCCTTTGAATTTTTTTATATGTTAATGTTTATTAAAACCCTTAAAAGAAATGTCCAGAATGATAAAACAAAATGCACCAAGAAAACTATGAAAGAAAGCCTGAATTGGACACAAAATCTGTACTACATCATCCGACACTTTCTCAAGCCAATGCTTGAGGAATGAGGACAAACATGTCAGGGTCACTGTGGCCTCTAAACCAGTAATGACAGTAACAGCCACAGTAACAAAAGTTTAATGGCAAGTGTTAGACTCTGGTCTAGGATTTCTGCTTATCACTCCACATTCTTGGTAGCATTTGAACTTAGTGATAAATTAATGAAATGAATATTGAAAGTATTCTCACTTTACTTATGGGGAGTGTGAAGAATAGAATATGGAGTATAAAACAAGCATCCTATCTTCAAATGAGCTCTTGCTGCCTCAGCTTGCTGGAGACACAAGGGGCGCCATCACTCCCTGTGCAAAGAACAACATATTATTATGTTAATTTGATTCCATTTGCAAAAACACAGTTTATTGACCTTATTTGTTTATTGACTTTTTTTTTTTTTTTTTTGGTACCGGGGATCAAACTCAGGACCTTGTGCTTGCCAGGCAAGCGCTTATGCCACTGAGCTATACCCCCAGCCCCCTGTTTATTGACTTTAAAACAAGAATTCCTGTTCTTACTAGCTGTTGTCATTGACTAGCTGTTGTCTGAAACCTTAGAAATTTGCACAATGGAGATAATGAAAGAGATTAACCCTATGTATTGATCTCCTTTACTATTTCCAGAGCATATGAAATAAACTCTATGTACCCTGTTGGGTACATGAGGATCTTGATCCTATATATGAGAAAGATTGAAGACAAATGCACCATACAGAATTATCATAAAAGATCACACTTGACTGGTTAAGGGCTCCAGAAATAAACACCACAAGTAGTTCACTCAGGGGTAAACAGGACATGTGAAGCAAAGCAAAAAACTGGTTGCCACCAAAATAAGGAACATCCTTTAAAATGCAAATAGTCCTCATTCACACCTTACCACATTCTTTCCATTTCTCACAGAATTATTCCTCATCTAGAAAGTAAACCCCAAACCTGAATCATTCTCATGTTTAGAACTGCAAAGGCAAATTTGTTATTGCCACTCACTTTAGTCCAAAGCTTAAAAATGTTCCACTGCTTTTGTAAATCAATATTGATTAAGACCAACTGATATCCTAAGTGAGCTTTAACAGTGTGATTATGACGTGCATTCCTTCACTACAGTGTGAGCTCCCTGAAAGTTGGCATGCACTCCTGCACCTGTCCAATTATAGCATAGTATCATTTCACAACATTGTTTGCTCATGATTGGATGAATGGATAGATAGATGGAAGGGTGATCACAAAATTTTAGTGAAAATAGGCAACTACTTATAATAAAAAAATAGAATTCTTTTATAAATGATCTTATAGTAGAAGGTGAAAGTGTAGAGGATTTGAAATTTAGAAGATTTCAAGAAAAATATAGTTTCTTCCTTTTAGTTGTACCATTACTTTCTATGATTTATATATCTTTTCATGACTGTAGAGTCCTTTAAAATGGAAAACAGTCAAACCTTAAGAAGTGGGTACTTTCTGAAACTGCATAAGTGAAAAAATTACCCTTTAGAATATCTTAAATCATTGACAGTATATAATATACTGTACATAATCTGTAATACTATATCATTTCTCTCTATAGAAGCCAAAGTTTCCTTCAGTAGTAAATTGATCATTGTTTCTTTGAGTATTAGAAAAATAGTTCGCCTTTTGGATTTCAGTGACATAAAAATATTTTTGAATTTTTTCTTCTGACAAGAAGTGCAAATGAATTGCAATAAGCTAACTGTGCATATAATACAACTCCTGTATAAAGGCTCTAATTTTCCTATAACAGCTTTAATGAGGTATAAGTAACATGCCATAAAACCCACCCTTTAAAACTGTATCATTCAGTGATTCTTATATTCACTGAATTTTCCAACAATCACTGGTACATAAATTTAGAGCATGTTTATTACCCCAAGATACGCAATACCTATTAAGAGTCACTTCTGAATCTCCCTTCTCGGTCGCTGAAAACCACTAATCTGCTATACACCTCTGTCTATTTTCTTGTCCTGGGCCTTTAATACAAATGCAGTCATATAACATAGTGAATTTGTGTCTGGTTTTTTTCACTTACACTGCTTTCAAAGTTCATCCATGTGGCATCCATCAGAACTTTATTCTGTTTTAGGGCTGAATAGTGTTTATCACATAGATAATAACATACTTTATTCATCTGTTGATGGACATGTGTATCTTCTGGGGTGTTGCATCTTTTTTGTCTATTCTAAATAATACTGTTATGAATATTCATATAAAAGTGTCTCTGTGCACAAAGCTATTTGACCATTTAGAGGAACTGCCAAAGTGTTTTCCAAAGTGGCTTCATCTTTTCCCACTCTCACAAACAATGCATGAGGTTCCAGTTTTCTTACATGCCTGCCATGCCTATTACTGTGCCCCTCCTTTTCTTAGCCCTTAAGTGGATGTAAAGTGATGTGGGTTTGCTAATATACATGTGATTTTTCATAGGGTTGCTATGAATACGGTAGCTACCTGAAAATGCAGACAGTACTGAACCCCACATACACTACATTTTTGCAATATATTCAGAATTATGATAGTTTATGTATTAGGCAGAGTAAGAAATCAACTACAACTTGAGCAGGAGCTCAATAATAAATAGATAGCAATCATATAATAAATTATAGCAATTATATAATTTTAATCTTGTATTAAAAGTTACGTGAATGAGCTTTCTGAAAGAGTCAAAACAGATATTTATATTTTCAAATTACAGTTGCCCACAGGTAACATACCACAGGAAGCAAAACTGTGGGTAATAGAGAACTGATATATATTTGTAAGCATTTTTTGACATATTTTGACCATCAAAACTACAAATATACTATGATTATCATTGCTACTATTGTAAATAAGTTAATTATACTAAGCAAGGTTCTTCATTGTTAAAACAGAGGCATATTAAAAAAGAGAGACCATTTATGATTATAGTAGGAAAGGAAATTTTTGGAAGAAAAGCTGGAGAACCATAGAATCAAAAAGGGATGGAGAACATGGCTCAGAAGACAGGGTCCATGACAGATGAAGAGATCAAAACAATAGCCCAGGCCGTGCTGTACTAGGAAGTGATGAGCAAGCACCTGCTGCTGGCCCTTTCAAGTGAATCTGACCTCCACTGCATCTCCCCAACTCTTGCTCTCCCCCACGCCTTTTCCTTCTGATGTAGAAATAGAACGTCTGCCTCTTTTGTTGCTTACATCAAACTAAAAATCTTGGCAGTTAATATACAACAGGCCAATCTTAGTTACATTCCTTGTTGCTTGGTCAAATACTTGACTCCCAGCACTTAAAGAAGGCTTATTTTGGCTCATGGTTACAGTTCACGTTTTGCTGGTTCAAGACAAAAAATCATCCTGGGCAGAGGAAAGCTGCTTGTCATTGCAGTGGGAAGCTGCTCATCATGGTAGCCAGGTAGCAAAGGGATGAGCCAGAAAAGAAATATGTCCTTCTAAGCTATGTCCCCAGTGACCTGGCTCTTCCAATCAGATGATGGTTCCGAACAGTAAGTCAAGTACATCACCTCCAAAATTAATCACCTTCCAAAAGCCCCAAGTATGAGTGTATGAGGCATTTAGGAGATATTCTAAATCCAACCCATAATATTCCACCCCTGGCCACCCCAAATCTCAGGAACATCTTTTTTACAAAGTACATTTCATCCATCTCTGGGTCATCCAATTCTTAACAGTTCCAGCATTACAGTCAGTGCCAGTCAAAAGTCTCCTCTGATACTTAAACTCTCAGCTGTGAGCTAACAAAGTTAAAGATGGCTGACACACAGTGGCTCAAGCTAAACCTTCTAATTCAAAAAGATACAAATAACACAGAAAGAAATAGGACCAAAACAAGAACAAAAGCCATCAGGCGAAACTTCAAATCTTATAGATCCATGTCTAACACGTGGAGCAAAACATGTACTCCATAGGATTTGGGTGGTTCTAGCTCTGTGGCACTGTTGTCTGTTGTAGTGCTCATGGCTTCTCTTTTGGTGTGACTCTGTTCATTCCTTTGGCTTTCTTCAGGCATTCCATATTCCTAGCCTCTCAAACTTCATAAGAAGTCTACTACACTTCCAGCTTCATTCTGCTCTCTCTGGGACACAATGCCTGGTGTCTCAAGACTTGTTCTGAAATTTAGGTAGAAATCACCCTGAACTCACAGTTTTTGTATTCTATACAGCTATAAAACCAGGCCCATTCAGATAATAGCAATGTCTGCCACCTACTCAAGCATTTGTTAGGTCCCCTTGAAGCATGGCTACAGAAGTCTCCACATTCCTGGAGGTCTACTATGAAATTCATCCTGGAAAACAAGCTCATGAGCAGGGTTCCCCTGGGGCTGTCTTATAAAAGCAAAATCTTGCATTTGGACCTTTGGTTTCATGAAAGAAGAGGTATTTCTGATTCCCGGGAGGCCATCAAGCCACCCTCACTATTGTCTCGATGTAAGGTACTTGTCTTCCATTTATTTATGTCTCAGGGCATGAAAAAAATTTAGATAAATTTTCTGCCAGAGCAGAGCACAAATGATCTTAAGGCCAATTGTCAAAGGACTCTTTATAACTAGATGAAACTTCCAGACTTTGTCTTTGCCATCTATATTTTTATCAGTATTCTTATGTTCTGAGCTCTGACCAGAATCTCCCAGAAAGCTAGGTTTACAGCATGGTAGGATTCTCTGAACAGCATCTCTAAACCTTTCCAAACCCCCACAAGCCACTTGCAAATATTTCTAAATCACTTATTAAGGTAAGTCATAGCAATGACTCTATTCCTGGTACCAAAATCTGTCTTAGTCACTGTGCTTATTGGTGGGATGAATAACTAATATCCACAACTTAAAGGACAGGATGTTTATTTTTGGCTCATGATTATAGTTTGTGTTCTGCTGGCTTCAAGATAGAAAGTCATGTAGAAGGACCTGGGCAGAGAAAAGTTACTCACATCATGGCAGCCAGCAAGCAGAGAGAAAAGGATTTAGGGAGGAAGATTGCCCTTCTAAGCCATGCCCCCAGTGACTTAGCTCTTCCAGTGAACCAACACTTCCTTGTAGCAAGTCAGCTACATCACTCTCATGATTTAATAGCTTTCCAAATCTTACGAATACCTGAGACATTTGGAAGATATTCTGGATCGAACCAAATAGCCGATCTTGGTGTCCACTGGAAGCTGAAAATGAAAAAAATTTTCCCCTTTTGGCTTTCTTGGTCAAATCAATACCTGAATTCTCATTTTATATAGCATATAAGAGCACATAATATGGTGCCAGGCAGAGCATTTCAGTTTAGTACATTTCTGTTTTTCCTCCTGTGGCAGCTGCTTCTCTTTGGGGAAGTTGAGAAGAGTGCTCACCAATAATTGCTGAGGACCCTACTTGATTCTCATGGGCAGTACCCTATCCAGGCTCTTGCTTTAGTAGTGTTTCTTAATATTGTCATACACTGGAATCACCTGTACAGGTTTATAAAATATCCATGCTGAGGTCTATATTTTAAAAATCTTAACTCATCTAGGAACTAATGAACACTGATACAATTTCAAAAATTCTCTCAGGAGTTCTCAAGGCTTCAGAATCACAGTTATGGAAAATATGGTTGCATTTAATCCTAGGTTTGCCCTCTCTGAAAGCTCCCACCTTTAAGCTAATGTAAATAGACATTGCAGGTGTGCCTGCAGAACAAAAAGAACTTCACAAGAACCTCTTGAGAAGAGTTAACAACATAACAAAGGGGGAAAACATTCAGAGAAAAAAAATCTTAAAAATTACTAAAGCACTTAAATAGACTCCCGACTTGGAAAGCAAAGAGAGGACAATTTTCTAACTGCATAATGAACATTGCACTTAGTTACATGTCAAATATATAAAGACTAATTTTTCATTCTAATTATTTTAGGATGTTTTTCCTGGGTAGCATGATTATATGGCTAGAAATCCTAATTCAGTGTATTCATTAATTGATACTTAGATTAATAAAAATCCTTCAAACCTGGGAGGCCACAACAGTGGTTGAGTTCCTCATTAATGGAGCATGTCCATGCATACTGATGCCTCACAAACTGAGATGTCCAATCTTTTATTTTTAATTACAACCAAAAAATTTATATATTTAATGGGTGAAACAGGATGATTTGACATGAATTTATGTTTTATGCCGTAATCAAATTAATAAGATATGTCTATCTCCATCCTTGCTGCACCATATATTCCTGCAGTTTGTTGATCTTACAACTAAAGGTTTATTTTGATCAATGCCTCCTTCTTTCTCCTCCATTCACAGCTGCAGCAGTCACCACCTACTCTATTTCTATAAATTCAGTGTTTACAGAATCCGCATACAAGTAACAAATACAATATTTTTCTTTTGTGTCTGGTTTATTTCACTTATCATTATGTCCTAAGGGTTCATACATGTTGCTATAAATGGTAGAATTTCCTTTTTTATTGATGAATAACACTGTCTTATATGTAATTATATATATATATGGTGCATGCAATATCTATATATTCAATATGTATATTGCATATTTTTATCCACTTGTCCATTAAATTGATATACATATGTTTTGCAATAATTGATTATAAATACATAAATCTATTCACAATCTATTGTGAATAATTCTACAATTAATATATGGCTGCTTACATCTTTTCAAGCTTTTGTCATATACCCAGAAGTATAACAGCCGAATAATAAAGTAGTTCTATTTTTCATTTTTTGTTGAAATATCAAATGTTTTCCATAAAGGCTCTACCAATCTATATTCCCATCAACAGCGTACAAGGGTTACTTCTTGCCCACACCCAAGCCAACATTTTTTATTTTTATACTAGTCACACTAACGTGAGATAATATCTCATTGTGGTTTTGATAGCATTTATCTGATGATTAGTTGTACTGAGTCCATTTTCATATACTTCTTGGCATTTGTACACCTTTGGAGAAGTGCCTATTTAAGTTCCTTTACTTATTTGAATTATTTGATTTTTCTTTGCTTTCTTGCTTTTTGCTATTGAGTTGTATGAGTAACTCATATATTGAACTTATAATTTGCATGGCTTAATTAGTTACATGGCTTTCAAATATTTTTCCCATTTTGTAGCGTGCTTTTTCATTTTGAGATTGTTTAATGTGCATAAAGTTTTCAGTTTTCTATAATCTCACTTGTTTATATTTGCTTTTACTCCCTGTGTTGTGGGGATTATATACAAAACAGTCATTGCCAAGGCCACCATCAAGGAAGTTTTCCTTTATATTTTCTTCTATTTCTTCCAGGAGTTTTATGGATTTAAATTATCTTTTTGCATATGGATTCCCAATTTTCACAACACTGTGTATATAATGAAAAGACTTCTTCCCACTATGTATTCCTGGCAACCTTCTCAAAGATAGGTTGGTCATAAATTGGTGGACTGATGTCTAGGCTCTCTTTGCTGTTCTATTGGTCTTCATCTGTTACTGTTCTGGTAGCTATGTGGTTTTACCCTGCTTTGTAATATATTTTGGAATCAAGAATTGTAATGTTCTAGCTTTGTTTATTTCATAATTTCTCTGGTTGATCAGTGTGTTTTGTAACCTATACAAAATTTAAGGTAGGTTTTCTTTATCTGTGACAGATATTTTGAAATTTTGATAGAGATTGTAAGACCCAAAATCAGCGTACATAAATCAGTTATGTTTCTATACACTAAAAATGAGCAACTCACAAAGGAAATTTAAAAAAGCATTCTCTTTTTAATTCTTTGCGATAGTCTGAGGAAAACTGGCATTGGTTCTTTTTAAAAAGCCTGCTTACAGCATCATCCATTTTATGTCTGTATTTTAAGTTTATTCTGGCCCAAGTAGCATCACTAATTCCCCCTTCATGGTTTATAAAGTTCTCCTTCATAATATCTATCAGTATGAGGAATAAAAAGGAACCTCAGTTGCTTTATCCATAGAAGAAGAAAATACTAAAGCCACGAAATGCGCTGAACATTGAAGCATATTGCTTTTTCATACTAACAGCATGCCATTGCCACTAAATAGGGAATGGCTCTATCTCTTCCCTTCTGCAAGGTCTATTCTAGATGTCATTTGTGCATTCATGTATTCATTAGTTCATTCATTTGCTTATTTGCAGTAAGTCATTGTTGATGTTCCAGACTCAATGGTATACACTGGAAATGCCACGATAAACAAAACATATTTCCGGCTCATCCTTTTTTTGTATCCACTGAACTAATTTATTACGTTTCTTAAGATTTGCCTTTGAGACTTTTAAAATACGCTTTCCAGTTACAAACCATTTATCCAGTTCAGACAGACTCTTCCCAGTCTCATTTTGTGCCTATTCCTTGGCACGCTCAGGCTTTACTGAGATGTCCATTAGCAGAGCTACTGTAAAAGATGCATGTTCTCCCTCAACAGACTGGACATGAACGCTCTAGTAAATAGAGGACCATCCATTCACATAAGGCTGGAAAAATATATTCTTTAAGGCTGAAGGAGAGGACAGCTTTATTAAGCTGACAAATAGCCCTCCTGCCTGCCTCCCAGGGCAGAGAATTGGAGAATCTGGAGTAATTACTTATAAAGACAGGCTTAAATACCATTTAGTATTCTGACTTAATCAACTTGCAAAACAGAATCTTCCAGTATTTCTTTTCCAAAATCTGTAACAGGAATTATATCCCTTTTAAAAGTGTAATGTGTTTCTGTGCTCCAAGTATATTTGTTACATTAATATATCACATAACAGCTCTTTAGATAATATGGAATTGGTGAGTTTAATCTATATTTTCAGATGAACAAACTAAAGTACAAGAGAATTAGGTGGCTTTGTGGCTTCCTATAATCAGAACTCCTTACACTGTTAGATTATATGTTTTGAAAGTATTTGGCAAAAAATTTGGAACAAATATTGCATATACTTGAAAAAACAAACTATCAAAAAAGTGTGAAAATCTGTAGAATGAAAAGGCAGAAAGTAAACAAACATGAAAATACAGTTTGTTTTTGCAAGATGAAACTATGAAGGTTACCCATGTTTTCTACTTTTTGATAATATTTCTGGTGGGGTAAAAGTCACTTGGAAGAAACAAAATATTATCAACTTGCAATCAAATAAAATAATAAGTTACTTCACTGTACTCATCAAAAGCATAAAAAGAAGTCAATTAGAAAAGGTAGATGGCAACAGAGTTATTTCTAACTGTTGTAGTCAGGGGTGTGCAAGGGGAAAAAAAACAGTATAGGACACATATTTTATAAGATATTTTATAATATTCATCCAAAGAGTCATATACAAGAGAGTGCAGCAAATATGTCCACATGCTAAGACCAAAAGATTCCAGCTAAGAGCCTGGATCACACAGCAATGTCCTGCATGAGTCCAGCTGAAGACCTAGAGACAATAACAATGCCCCCAATGAGTCCAACTGGAGGACAAGAGTTCATGACAATGTCTCATTCAGACCTGTTTCATTGATTAGTACTGGGAAGGCCCAAAGGCCAGTGGTGGAAGCTAGAAAATCTATGCCAGTGGGATGAAGGACCTGTGCTAGCAGGCTGAGAGATCTGCATTGGTACCAGGAAGAAATGCTCAAAGTAAAAACCAGAGCTCCCCCAAAAAGTGCCACAGCCATCCACATTGACAGTGAGGTCCCAAGCTCCTCTGATAATGATAACATCTGAGTCTATATCAGGAAAGCCAGCATGACAAGCTCCTCCAGGAAAACCAACAGCTCCCTACAGCTTATACAGCTCTCATCAGCTTCTCCAGCTCCCAGCAGCTTCTTCCTCTCCAGTTCTATCTCTTATGCTGCTAACAACAATCCTTAGGAGGGCCTCCCACATCCAACACCACACTTGTTCAGTTCAGCTGAGTGTTACAAGTTGACCACCAGTAGCCACTCAACCACACTAACATTTTTTTGGTTGTTCTACTGGAAAACCATAAACAATGCTTAGGATAAGAGCTATATTTGCCAGGAAATTGAAAGAGGGGCAAAATGTAGGAAAAATACCTCCCCCAGCCAGTATACTTCAGTTTCTATTAGTTGCCTAGGTGACAGATCCTGTTACAGTTCCTGTTGCTTCTCTTTTTTAGAAACATCTGGTCTTTGTGATGCACAGCTGCTCACTATGATGCATATTGTAAGAACCAATCAATAACAGCCAAACACTCTGCTTCTGTACTTCCTGCTTGCTTATCCCATATAAGCCCCAAACTACCAAGGATCAGGGCCTGACATTTTTATAGGTATTGATTCATTGTCAGTGCCTATTCATGTAAATAAATCTGCCTCCAAATCCTGGGTGATATTTTGGTGTTTGTTTGCCATAACACATGGTGCACTGGCTGGGAAGACTGACCATACTGACTTCTTTGGCCAGTGATTGTTACCCTCACAGATGGAGCAAGGACCTCTCTAGATTTCAATGAGTATGTGCACCTTCAATATTTTTTTAGTCCTCTTGGAGGTCTGGGGGAGGATTCCCATATCTCCATTCAATCTGCTCACATTGGACCCAAAACTGAGGAGGGTGCTGTCTAGCCTGGTCATCAGATAAGGTAAGACCCCTTGGGAACAATAGGGACACCCCAGTTAGTTAGTCAGTCCTTCTAAGGTCAAGCAGAAGAGCCTGATTAATTCTCATTAGTCAGGGCCACCCTTGAGGGAAGTGGGTTAGAATGTTTAACCTCTGAATGTCTGTTGAATGATTCTGTGAGTATTTGTAATGATGGCAAAAGCAAAAGTCCATTCCACCTCTTCTCCATGGTGAGGAGGTGGATTCCCTCTTCAAACTGTGGAGCTTGATTGGGCCCCAACCTGCAGTTCTGTCAATGTGTCTAACACGGACAAAATGGAGAAACAACTGATGCTTATACACAGTCTGGACAGACCCAACATTGCCAAGAGACAAGGAGCCAGGTGGGCATCTAAATGGTCTCTCTCTGTGAGGGGTATCCACCCTTTCTTTGTCTGTTGCACCATCATTCATGGGTACACAATACACACATAGGGAGCCATAGATGGGAACTGATTAGTCAAAACCCACAATCCTTGACTATTGGCCCAAGAATGTTTTAAAAAAGGATTTTCTGGTGATTATAGAGTTAAAACAAAATCAAACTGCTGCAAAACTTCCTCACACTGCTGCTCCCTGAACCTGCACAAGACCTGACAATTCTGCCTTGGCAGATGGTGCTGCAGCTCCTATTGAGCCAGTAGCTCTGGAGAGCAAATAGAAACAAAGCGACCCACTTAAGCGCTTCTCAAAAGCATCAAAGAGGAAGGCAAAAAGCCTATCAACATGCTAATGTT